>LPNX010168869.1:381276-422167 GCA_001517045.1 Pseudotsuga menziesii
TTCAGGAAACAAAGGCGTTTGATTATTAGGAGTTCGCGTGTTATGGGACAGGGTACATAGGTTGGACACTTCAGTGGTAGGTGACGGGGGTGGAATAGACAGGAAGGTCGAGGTCATTGGTGTGTCTGAGTAAACTCCGGGCCCCGTAGAAGAAACGAATGAGGTGGTGGCACTCGAAATAGGTTGTTCAACCATGGGGAGAACATTTTCAGGTGCTGCGGGGGCATTGGGATCATGGTAAGTGAGTTGGTCAACCTTGACCACGCATCCCTCATGGGGGAACATCATAGTACAAAACACGGTAGAAGCAACTGCCCACATGGCATACATGTAGCTACGGCCAAGTAAAAGGTTGTAATCCAGCTGTGCATTGATAACCTCGATGTTTATGAGGACGATTTTGCCAGCCAGCTGGATGGGGACGTTAGTTAATAGGCCTTGTGGTTGAGCTGAACGGCCGTCGTAGGCTCGCAACGCAGTAGAGGACTGCTGGAGAGGGGGGGATCCCATTTTCTGCCAGATGGAGGTGGGCATGACACATGTAGAGGTGCCTTCATCAATAATGCATCGATGGATGACAAAATTCTGAATGGAAACAGAAACTTGGAATGCCAAAGTGGAAGGCAGCCGGGGTTCGGACTGGTCCAAATCAAATGCCATTAACTTCGAATCATTTGGATCGATAGCCCCAATGGTTGAGAGTAAAGTCCTGCGCTGCGAAGGGCAGTTTTTTAAGACTTCTAGCGCAGACATGGTTGCGGGGGATTGGGTAAGTCATCGACAATGTTTTAGTTTGATGCAGCCCATGCATTGGGGTTGTTGTTGATACGACGCAGTGGGAAACGATGTGCTCTGGGGGCGCCATCTAGTGGAGGTGGAGGTATACGTAATGCCTGATCAGCGGGATGAGCATTAGTGGGTTGATCGGCGGGAGTGGCTTCAGAGGTGGAGCCATATTGGTTTCACCGGGTCTGGAGGTTGACCTCATCAGAGGACATCATCAACAAATGGTGGGTACCTGAGTCAAACATGGGTTTATCAGGAGCAGCGTAAGTGATTTGTTGTTGGATGGGCATGTTAGCTTGAGGGGGAGCCAATGGTTCGGTGTTCACTACGCCTTGGTTTGGTAAGGGGTTTTGCAGCACCAAAGGTGGTTGCTGGGGTTGTGGGGGGTTTGGTGGTGCTTGAGGAGCCGCCTGCCCTTGGCGTTGTGCATCAGCAGCCAAAAGTTGTCGAACTCGCTCCATATGTGGAAAAAAATGTGTGTAGTGGCCATAGACCCCGCAAACAGAACAAGGATAGTTTGTGCGCAAATTGGGGTTTTTAGCCTGCTTGGGTGGGCGATCAGGGTTTTGGTTAGCAAGGGGCGCATTATTATTAGCGGGGGGATTAAAGTGTTGACCAGCTTGCTCGGTTGGTTGGTTGTTCCCACTATTGCGGCCTCTGCCGCAGTTTTTGGGCCCTAGTTACGTTGGTTGTTCTGGTTTTGCGGTGGGTTTTGTTGAGCATAAACTTGCCCTTGGACAGCAGGTGGATTCTGAGGTTTCGCAGGGGCTGGGGCAGGCGGTGGTGGATGATATGTAGGTGGGGGTTGCGCGGGTGCAACGAACTGAGGGGTTTGCTGATAGTGCTGTGGAGGAGGTTGTGGGTTTGTCGCATGGGCTGCCTGTGGCGGGTAATAATGAGGTTGTGCTTGTGACGGTGCAGGAGCTGGTGCAGCCTACTGGTGATAGTAGGGCTGAGGTGCGGCAGGGGGGACGTAAGCAGGAGTCGCATGACCGAAGCACTGTGGTGGACATGAGGGTCCATGGGTATGGTGGTGATGTGTCATGGGAGCGTACTGTGAGGTAGCCCGTGAAGGGTCAGGGCCAGGGGTAGGACGAGCTATGGAAAATGGTTGAGGCTGCGAAGAGACACGGCCAATGATGCCGTCTGCAGCATGGGATGCCCCCGGCGCATCGTGCTAGGAGGAATTATCGCAAGGGGCATCAGGTATAATGGTATAGAGATAACCTAACTGGGCGTAAATGAGATCGAATTGCTGGGCCTTAAGGATGGCCTCTTCCTCATATTGGGGTCGTTCGGATGCTACATCCTTAGCTATGATAGGAAGGAGGGATTTGAGGAACTAGTCTAGGAAGAGCCGGTCCTCTAGCTTGATCTTGCATAAATTACGACGTCGACGCCATTCATGGATGTGGTCCGTGATGTGGGTAGCCGTGTTTTGTCTACATGATAGTAGGATCTCAACGCCTGCATCGTAGCGGACAGGTAACTGGAAGAACTGTAGGAATGTCGAGGCGAGGGAAGTAAAGGTGGCATGGGTTCCATGGGGTTGCTCGCTATACCACTTGGCAACAGTGCTAGTGAAAGTGCGCTGTAATAAACGGAGGCGAATAGAGTCATCTACTATGGAGTTGGAGGAACACCATAGATGGAAAGACATGATATGGTTCTGTGGATCCTCACCTGCCTTGCCCTTGAACTTAGGGATGTCAGAGGGGAGCTTGGTGGGCATGTGAGGCCACGCAGTGTCGTGTCGGATGGGGTCGTTCGTCAATCTAGCTAGATCAGGTAGGTTGAGGCTAGCCATGAATGGCAAACTGGAAGACGGATGTGACCCAGTAGTGGGTTGGATCAGGTTAGGGCCAATGCCCCCAAGTGGAGGGGTAATGTGAGGGAGGTTGCCCCCAAGTGGGGGGACTAAGGTGGTATGGGATGGTCCTGCACCACCATGGGTAGTGTGAGCCACTGATGGAGTGGGAATAGGTAGTCCCACTGCAGGAATCGGAGCCATAAGGGGGACGGTAGACGGGGCCCCCGTGGAGGGCATACCCAAAGTAGGTGTGGGAACTGGTGCCGTGGTGGATGTGCCACCAACAGTTCCTACCAAGATGGGAGTGGGAGTCACGCCAGCCATGGGGCTAGTAGGGGCAGTGTAAAGGGGGTTCTTAGACTTTGGCTCAGAATCAGAGGTAAAATAAGGGGCGTCAGTATCAGGTGACGGAGTCCTATGCCACTGACGAGTGGAGTCAAGTGATAAGGCTTGAGATCTATGATGAGTGGTATCAAGTGATGATGATCTGTGTCGATGACGGGTGGGATCAAGCGAACCGTGCTGTGGGGGTTCTCCTTTGAGGCGCCAATAATGTCTCGGGGACTCAATGGTGACAAATGGTGTCAAATCTTTGTGGGTTGAGGTAACTATAAAACAGCTCAAAAACCCTAATGCAACCGAGTGTGCAGAAGGAGAGCTCCAAAAATAGGGCACTCAGGCCAACAATCAACTCAAAACAGCCACTGTAACAGCATGCTACAACAGGCGGAGTGTCGAAGAAAATGGTCAGAATACCAAAAAGCAACAGGTTGCCTATAAATAAAAAACGGTGAACTCACTAGAACAAAAGGAGGCACGGGAGCATGCAAACACCTAATCTAAAAGTATTATGACTCAACTACATATCCTCTGCAAGGTGATGAAATCCAAGTCAGACAATATGAATAGGAAAGCCAAGTGGCTAAGGTATCCCCCTACCAGGAGGGACACCGGGTAGTCAAATCTTAGAAGAATGGCCACTAAGATACCCCGTTCATGACACGTCCAGAAAGGTAAATCTGCCGCTTGGTCTTTTAACCGCAATACCTCTATACAGGGATATCCTGAGAACTGCGAAAGGTAGCCCTTAAGTTACTGAATGGATTTTGGTATTCCACTCAGACCTCCGGAACGAATCTCACGACTTCAACCCTCCTAAGGGAGAGGCCCTCTGATAAACCGGTTGTGACCATGTCAAACAATACTAGGGGATTTTGGTTCCCTAATGGACAACAACTATGTCTCAAGTGTAAATAACCAAGGGGTGTTTTTTGGAAGCCTATCCCCCCGATCCTACCTAACTACAAAAATTCTTTTGTGTTCCCCAAATGGGGTTAGAATGTTGGTTGAGTTAAGTAATTTTTAAGTCTCACTTGAATTAGGTGACAGATTGTGTGCTTGTGAGGTTATGAACCCAGAAGAGAAGTGCCAGGGCAACTTCCTAAATAAAAATAATATTGAATGAAAAAATTTTACCATGCAAAATTTTTGTGAATAAACAATGCTGAAATTTTTTTAAAAATAATGCTGTAATATGGTAACAAAAATAATATGAGAAAAATAGGCTGTAGGGCAGCAGGTAGAACAGATGGCTGTGTAGGTGCAGAACATATGGCAGCAAAGGGGATGGGCTTAGAAAGCACAAACAAGTGCAAAATTCAGATCGCGGGTATGGGGCGAAATCGTGCGGTCGAACCGTGGGTTTAGAGAAAACAGGTGCACGCAGGTCGCAGCTTTCTGGACAACAGCGGAGGTCGGACCGCGGGTTTTAATGAAACAGGCGCGGTCGAGCCGCAGGAAAGGAAACGACAGGTGCGGTCGGGTCACAGCTAAGGGCTGGAAAGCACGGTCGGGACGCGGGTAAGGGCCTGGAAGTCACGGTCGGGACGCGACTGCGGAGGGAAAAACTGCGGTTTACGGCGGCCGAAAGCGACAGCCGAAAGTACAAAATGGGAAATAAAATAAAATAAAAATCCAGCGGAGTTGCCAAAACTGTTGCTAGGGTTTTACCCCTAGCTTGTGCGAATGAGCACCTACTAAGGACAATGGATTCCTTAGTAGCAGTTCAATGATACGTGAATTAAAAGCTATAACTGAAATAAAAACTAAATCTAAACATGTTCATGAAGCAAAACAGTAAAAAGTAAATAATGAATTTTTTATTGATCTGACCTCCAATGTGAAGGTTGGTGAATCCCTTTGCGTTGGTCCGAGTCGGTGGCTCCGAGCTTCAAGCTGCTTCTTCTCTTTCTCCAATGGTGGAAATGGGCCAAAAGGGGCTCTCAATGGTGAAAGTAGCTCAATGGTGAGCTAGGGTTTCAAGAGCAATTTTGGCAGAGGCAGGATACTTGTGATTGTGGATATGAAATAAGGGGTCTCCATCACTTATTTATAGTTGGAAACCATGCGGTTTTAGGGTTAGGGTTTCAGCTGTTTAGGGTTTTTTCCATATTTTCCTCATTATTTTATATTTTTTCTTCCTTTTTGGAGCTTTTTTCTTTTTTGGAGGAATTTTAGATATTTTTAGAGGAAAATAGGGTTTTATGGCCTTTTGGAGGCATTTGAAGCCTTTTGGAGGCTTTTTACATGGTTTTATGGGTTTTTGATGGAAATATGGTGGGAAAATGGACAAATGAGCCATGTAATGGGGTAGATGAGGTAGTGAACCCTTTTTGGGTGTTAACAAGGATGATCAGGCTTTGATCTCGTTTTTGGTTTTACCTTTTATCTTTTGGGGAATCTATACTGAGGAAGCTTTTGCTGGATTTTTCCCTTTAGGGTTTTCCCAGGATAAATATTTGTGTTCTTTTTGTATGGTTGTGCTTGTCTATATTTCAGTGATCCTATTTATAGGCTTTTGTTATGAAATTGAAATGAAATACTAATGATCTAGCTTAGCATATGAAAATTCAACATGGTATCAGAGCCACCCTGAAAGAAGACATTATGTAGCTATAGAAGCTAGGGCTTCTTACTTTTTGGGTCTCTCTCCGTAATCGATCAGCAAAAGAAGGATAGGCTGACTCTCCATTGAAAAGCACATCTTTCTGTTGAAGCAAAATTCGATTCCAAACATTTTTCAGTTTTCGGTGTGAGAATTTAGGGCTTTCTATAGAAGAAGAATTTTTGAGTGAGCCTGGCATAGGATTTCTCTTCTCATCAAAATTAAATTTTAGAGACTTGGATCAAGATTTTTGGTTGGGTAAAACTCTGGGAAAGTCAAACCCTATTTTGACCCCAAGTTGGGAAAACCCTAAATACTAAAACTGATAATTTTTGGTGATAAGTTTTGGTACATTCGCTATATCATGTGATTGGTGAAGTCTCAGGAGCTGCAAATTGCAGAGTTCGAAGATAACATCATGATGTACACTATGTCAAAAATTCAAGAAGCAAGGTACACTTAGTTTAGAACTATCATGGTAGTTTCTTCCATGATGAATTAAAGACAAGCCTTCCTTAATGGTATGATTGGGGAAGAGTTTTACATCAAATAGTCATAAGGATTTGAAGTTGAAGACAGATGGACTCACGTATGCAAGTTGAAGAAGGCCCTCTATGGCCTGAAGCAAGCTCCCATAGCTTGGTATGGAAGAATAGATAGTTTTCTGATGAGCATGGGCTTTGCCAAGAGTAAAGCCAATACTAACCTTTTCTACAAGGTTGTAGAAGATGAACCTGTCATACTATTACTATATGTGGATGATCTATTTCTGACAAGGAATGAGAAACATATTGTAGAATGGAAGAAGAAGCTCGCTGAAGAATTTTAAATGGAATACCTTGGGTTAATGCATTATTTCCTAGGTCTGGAAGTATGGAAAAATTTAGAAGGAATCTTTATCAACTAGGGAAAGTATGCAGTAGAGATATTGAAAAGATTCATTATGTTGGAATGCAAAGTCATGGCCACACCCATGGATTCCGACCTGAAGTTGTTAGCTAATGACTCATCAGAGTTAGTGGATGTGATTCAATATAGATAGATTATTGGGTCATTGATGTACTTAACAAATACCAGACCAGACATTTGTTTTGTTGTGAACACCTTGAGTCAGTATCTAGCTCAACCTAGACGTGTTCAACTAATAGCTGCAAAGCATGTGATGAGATATCTAAAAGGGACTATAGAATTTGGTCTATACTATGATGGAAACCATGAATACATATTGTATGACTATACATATGCAAATTGGGTTGGAAGTACCTCAGACAGGAAAATAACATCAGGTAGATGCTTTTGTTTGGGGTCTGCTATGAGTTCATGGTTTAGCAGGAAATAGTACAGTGTTTCTCTTAGCACAGCTAAAGAAAAATACATAACAAATTGCTCTGCTAAGTGGTGAAGCCATATGGCTTCAGAAGTTGATATCAAGTCTCTTTTACCTGAATATGGATACTACAATGATTCTATGTGATAAACAGAGTTGTGATGACAGAGAACCCTGTGTTCGGTTGTAACACATAGAAATCTGGTATTTCTACAAACGAGTGAAGATGCAGATGATGATCTTTTAGTATTTACATCCTTTAGATGTAGATGATTGTGATTCAGTATTTCTATACTGAATATAGATATGATGATGTTTCAATATTCCCATACTAAATATATAGATGATGATGATTTCAATATTCCCATACCGAAGATATAGATGATGTTTCATACTGTAGATGCAGATGATGGTGATTCCGTATTTCTATACTGAATATATAGATGATGATGCTTTCACTATTCACATACTGGAGATATAGATGGTGATAATTCAGTATTCACATACTAAATATGTAGATGATGATGGTCTAGGTGATGATGTGCTGACGAAGCCTTTGTCTCGAGTAAAGTTCGAACACTTTCGAGATAAGCTTGGTGTTGTTCGGAAAGACCTTCCTTGCAAGGGGGAGTAGTGATGTTGCAGTGGGATTGTATCATCCCTGGGCAATTTCCCTAAAGTGATCCAGTGAACTCGGTCCTCGAGAATGAATAGGGATTGTATCATCCTGGGACATCTGTCTAGAAGAGATCCGGTGACCTCGATCCTTGAGAATGAAGAGGGATTGTATCATCTTGGGACATTGGTCCAGAATAGATCCAGTGACTTCGGTCCTCGAGAATGTAGTGGGATTGTATCATCCTTGGGAAATTGCCCTAAAGTGATCCGATGACCTCAGTCCTCGAGAATGAAGAGGGATTGTATCGTCCCAGGACATATTTCCATAATGGATTCGGTGACTTTGGTCCTCGAGAATGTAGCAGGATTGTATTATCCTTGAACTTCAGTCATCAAGAAGGTGGTAGGATTGTATCATCCTTGAAATTTGGTTCAGAATAGATCTGGTGAACTTCGGTCATTGAGAAGGTGGCAGGATTGTATCAGTCTTGAACCTCGATTCAAAATGGATCCGATGACTTCGATCATCAAGAATGTGGTAGGATTGTATCATTCGTGAACCTCGGTTTAGAATGGATTCAGTGACTTCGGTCATCGAGATGGTGGTAGGATTGTATCATCCATGAACTTCGATTCAGAATGGATCTGGCGACTTTGGTCAATGAGATGGTGGTAGGATTGTATCATCCATGACCCTCGTTTCAGAATGGATCGGGTGACTTCGGTCATTGAGATGGTGGTAGGATTTTATAATCCATGAAACTCGGTTCATAATGGATCCGATGACTTCGGTCATCGAGATGGTGGTAGGATTGTATCATTTGTGAACCTCGGTTCATAATGGATCTAGTGACTTCGGTCATCGAGATGGTGGTAGGATTGTATCATCCGTGAACCTCAGTTCATAATGGATCAGGTGACTTCGGTCATCGAGATGGTGGTAGGATTGTATCATCTGTGAACCTCGATTTAGAATGGATCTGGTGACTTCGGTACTCAAGAATGTGGTAGGATTGCATCATCCTTGGACTTATTCCTAAATTGATAGGGACTGATTATCCCGTAATCAATCTGGTGACTTCGGTTGTCAAGAATGTGATGATGATGTTTCTGATCGAAAGATCAGAGTATGATGATGATGATGTTTCTGATTGAAAGATCAAAGTATGATGATGATGATATTTTTTATTGAAAGATCAAAGTGTGGTGATGATGATGTTTTGATGATCGAAAGATCAGAGTATGATGATGATGATGATGTTTCTGATCAAAATATCATAGTATGATAATGATGATGATCGAAAGATCAGAGTGTGATGATGATGATGTTTTGATGATGATAATCCTGATTGAAAGATCAGAGTATGATGATGATGATGTTTCTGATTGAAAGATCAGAGTATGATGATGATGACATTTTAATGATGATGTTTCTGATCGAAAGATCAGAGTGTGATGATGATGATGTTTTGATGAGGATCTTTCTGATCAAAATATTAGAGTATGATTATGACGATGATACTTTGATGAATATGTTGTTTCTGATCAAAAGGTCAAAGTGCTGAAGTTGTTGTTGATCGAAAGGTCAAAGTGCTGAAGATATTGCTGCTGATCGAAAGATTAGAATATGATGATGATGATGTTGCTATTCAAAAGGTCAAAGTGTTGATTATGATGTTGTTGATATTGCTGATCAAAATATCAGAATATGATGATGATGATGATGATGATGATGCTATTCAAAAAGGTTAAAATGATAATGATGATGTTACTAATATTACTAATCAAAAGATCAGAATATGATGATGATGATGATGCTATTCGAAAGGTCAAAATGCTAAAGAAGTTGTTACTGATGAAGATAGTCAAAGTGTTGCTAAAGACTGAAGATTGAATATGAAGACTACATGATGTTGAAAAGCTTCCAATGATTTATAGATGTGTTACCCTGATGATGTTGATGACGTTCTCTCTCTCTCTCTCCTATTACTGTTGTTGTTGATGTTGTTGTAGAATACCCTTCTCGTTAAGGGGGAGTGTTGAAATATTGTAAATTCGAAGAATATTCTATACGTATCTTTTGTGATCCCCGATGGTCCTACCAGGAGAACCACTTGTATTACTTTGTACCCCGATGCTTCTAATCGGAAGAACTAATAAGAGTCATGAGGTAGTCCCCTCTAATTGTAAAGGTGGGTCATTAGCACCCTAGTGTGGTTACTTGAGCCTACATGTGTAACTCGAGCCTACATGATTAACTCAAGCCTACATGTTGGAATGAATAATTAAAGTGAATGGATGAATATAAATAGGGGTTTGGTGCTCCTCATTTGAAACAAACACTCTCACTTGTGTAGCGCATTAGCAGAGGAGAGAGGAGTAGCTGGAGAAGGAGGAGGATCAGGCTTTGATCTCCTTTTTGGTTTTACCTTTTATCTTTTGGGGAATCTATATTGAGGAAGATTTTGCTAGGTTTTTCCCTTTAGGTTTTTCCTAGGATAAATCTTTGTGTTCTTTTTGTATGGTTGTGCTTGTCTATATTTCAGTGATCCTGTTTATAGGATTTTGTTATGAAATTGAAATGAAATACTAATGATATAGCTTAGCATATGAAAATTCAACATAAGGAACCTCATAGAGAGATCAAGAGGGAATTTTTAATTCTTCTTTGCACACCCCTAAGAGCACTGAATGGGAAAGGATAGCCCAAGGTACTGTGTGTCAGAGAAAGGGTTGCTTCCTTGTGTTGGGTGGTGTAGGTATTGAGAAGTCCAAGCCAGATCTTGTGTAGGTGTCCATAGCTCTATGGTTGAGATCACTGGCTTATAAATTCAACCTTTCCACCTCCTTAGTAGCCTAATAAATCCAAATGCATTTTTTGCTTGGCTGAATTTTGATATTTCTTTGGCTATGTGTGAGCTTGCTATTGTTCCCTTATTCCTTGTGGGAATCATGCCCAGCTCGGGGTTGGAAATGTTGCTGAGATATTGATGAGCACACTGGGCTATGGTGGGGTGGAACGTTTCAACGACATAGCTGGTTGCAGGACAACTCTTTTTCGAGATAAGTATTTCTTGTGTATTACATTTTTGCAATTATATTTGTTTAAGGAACATTACAAACATGTTAAATGATTGAATAAAATGTATTTGCTTCCGATGTAGATTGCATGATTTATGATTCTATCTATGTTTTTATTTCCAATGCATTTTTTTATTATGTTCATGGGGCTACCTTTCCCATTAGATTGATAGTAGAAACAGTGTTGGTCGCTTCCTCTTCGTCAAGTAGAGGGGAGGGGACATGACATAGGAACCTCAAGCATGCTACTCCAGGATTGAAAACTATCTACAGGAGATGGGATTTCAACATAGTGAGGCTGAAAAAAACCTATACTTCTTGACATGTGAGTTACCCCTTATATTGGTCTTATATGTGGATGATCTCTTTTTGATAGGAGATGAGTCGAGGCTAATTGGATACTGTAAGTCAAACCTTGCAGTGGAGTTTGAGATGAAAGGCCTTGGGTTGATGCATTAATTTTTGGGCTTGGAGGTTTGAAAGAGATATGGATGCCTCTTCATTGGACAAGGGAAGTATGTAGTAGATATCTCGAAGAGATTCAAGATGGAGGACTACAATCCTATGGCCATATTGTTACAAAGATAAAATTCCTATGGCTTGGGGTGTACCACAATAGATAGCTAGACACCAGAAATCAATCTTTCCCAATATGAAAGAGAAAGAAAACATCTAGCACTAAGGGATATCGAATCGTACGTTGTTCTGGACAGTTGAAGTAGATCCCCATTGAGATTTCCAATTCACACTTGCTTTACCAATTCTCTCTCAAGAATAACAAACAAGACAAGCATGCTATATAATGATGTGTTAGACCTACTCTAGCATCTATATTCATTAATGTATAAGCAATTAAACATATCCATGGATTCAATATTGATTCAATTGCACATTAATTGGACGGGAAAAGATATTTCTATTAATAAAATCAGAGATTACAAAGTGACAACCTCTGTTAGAATGTCTATGAACTAGAGAAACCAAGTCCTCCACCTTAATCCTCCATCTCTTGATAACAATCTCACAAGACAAGGGCAAGCTTGGGAAGAACACAAAGTGATCAAAAGGGACAAAGGGATGCAGACTCAATTACAAGAAAATTGAGGCAACAATGGACTATAGTTTCTTTTCACTTCAATTCCCCCTCCTCAATGTATCCAAGGGGTTCCTTATATAGCACTCCAAAAGGGTAATGGAGGGTCGAATATGAGCGTTCTCTAGGAATTTGTAAGGCCAAGAGTCAATTAGTTTGGACTCATATGAGGAAAAATCCAAAACTATTTGGCTTTATGCACACATCCTAATGTGCATGGGTTTGAGTTCAAGAGTCACGTGTGCACACGAGTATGAGGTTAAAAGTCACGTATAGCAATAAACAGGGGTTTTTAAGGGATGATATTGGACCATCATAGGATAATATAAGTCCATGGGGTCTAAAGAGTCTGCAGAGGGCTGGGGGAGGCCATAAATATGTGATCAACCATCTATGGTAAAATAATCTATAACAGATGCCCCCTAATGTGTGAGGTCAGAGGGGTAACATGGCCAAAATACATTATAAAATCCATCCCAGAAGTGGAGTAATGAAGACCTAGGTGGAAAAACCAGCCATCCATTAGTACAATACAATGATAAATCTCTGCATGTGACTGCAAATATATGGAGTAGTCCCGAATACATAAGAGTACAATGGCCATGAATAGGCATGATATACAAAATCTTTCATGTGTGGTCATTGCCATGTACAATATACAATAGATCAGAATCTACAAAGTGGATGAATATATATATTATATAAAGATATCCATAATGGTTGGAGATATACAATGGATCAAGATCTCCATAGTAGCTGAAGATATTTGATATACATTGGAATCAGATCACGAGAGCTAAAATCTCATGAACACTGGAACGATCAAGGAGGTAGCATATATGGATTGCCACTAAGCTAGAAGGTCTTCTACACAAACCACTTTGAGTACATGTCCTACTATGCGAATAGATGTGTCGAGGTCAAAAATAGTAGTCCATCATCCATTACCGGTCATTGATGTATACCGTTAACAGACACGAGATTACCCATCGATAATGAAAATGGGAATCAATGTACAAAGTGCAATCTAACAAGTGTGAATAGATGTGTTGAGGTCAAACACTTGAAAGAATCCATTGATAAGGGGGCATTGATGTATTCCCAAAACTGTCGATGGTGAGAGAACCTACCACTGATGATTGTAAGTCTCAAGGAACTCAAATGAATCTAGAATCCTATTCTAGAATAAATGATCTAATGTTGATGGAATGGAATCTGCTAGAAGGAGGGAATTAAAGAATCCCCCATCAACCAACACAAGGTACTCAACAAAGCTGTATAATGTGGAAGAACATGAACAATATGTGCATGAACTGGTAACAGTACCAGGAATGACCGACATGCAAAGTCAAGATAACTGAGGAATGGTCAACTCATGCTTCAACTTCCTTCAAACAAGAGTATAAAGAAAAATGGTGACTAAAGGTAGGAAACATGGACTTGAGATGCAAACTGGAACATCTCTGTGACACAGTAGGCATCATCAAAGGGTCCACAGGGACTAGAGGCTTAACCAGCTAGTGGAGATAAAATCAGAGTAATTAGTACAACTCCTAAATTAAAACTAATAACCCAACCAATAGATGTGATATACAGTGCTCTATTCAAAGGAGAAACGACTCAACTACTGCCAAATATAATATCTTTTCCTGTTCGAATTTTTGGTTTTTTTATTTTTTTGGACTTTCTCAGATATTTTGAAAAGCTTGAAAAATAATAAAAGTGATTTATAGTGCAAATATAGGAGGAGAAAAATGTCAGGGGACAAGCAAATTAGTTCTAAGCAGTGGAACATGCCTATGCTCAATTCAAGGATATATGTGTAGGATAAAGACACTCGATGGAAGGTCTCCTCCTAATAAAAGGGATGATAAAGCTACAAAAGATATGTAAAAAGGCTCTGCTTGGCTAGACATGAGACAAGCGTGGGCTAACAAGTGCGGGATATGTGGCTGATAACTCAAATTTAGGGAGCTGGCATAAAGCTCAAAAAGGGAAGCAAAACTCATGAAAATGCAATTACAACTTGATATATACAAGGGAGTCCCAAGGGAAATGGCCAACATAAGTTTCAAGAGGAGTATGAAGCTCTTTCTCAAGGACATGGTGGGACTAAAAAGGGACCCCTACACCCTAAAGGAGAAATGTTGGCATGGGCACCAAATACAATAAAGGATCTAACTAGGGCACCCATATATTAGAAAGCTCTACCATTCACATAATTCCACTTCTAAAAGTAGCATGAAGGTTTTGTGACATCATGGGATGGGTTCGTACCTAAGGTTAAGATGAAACGGTCATAAAGTCATGAAAAATGTAAGCGGATGTGAAATCCTAACCTATATGCCAATTTAGACATGATACTTGAAATGGGCACGAACGGGTCAAAGCCTCAGAGACAGTCTACAAAAAATGGACCCTACATGACAATACCATTAGTCCAAAATAGTTGGAAATAGTCAATAAAGAGTCCATAATATAGGATATAGGGAGGATTGATTATGACAACTACATCCAAAGGAAACAATGTGGTGAATGATGGGACATAAGAAGGAAAGTAAGGTGAATACCCAACGTCCACGTATCCACTACCACACCCATGAGGGTGAACACTGGTGTTAATACCGGGAGAAGGAAGTGAAAATACCCCACAAATAAAGTAGAGGGTGGAATAAAACCACTCCCAAATCTATGAACATGGTAAGGGTTGTGATGCCCCCAAGTCTGACACCAAGGTCCATACTAGGACCAAGGACGGGTGATAGGATACCAGGCATGCCAAAAATAAAAGGATTTGAATTGAAGAGAGCATAAATATACTCAAGTAACCACGATCCCAAAATCCCACTAGTGCACAAAGAGCACACTCCTAAGAGAATCTACAACCAAAATACCAGCAAACCAAGGGGAGGATATGTGATCTCCTGAATGCAACAGGTATGTCTCACCTAGGAGAGCCTCAAAACTACCATACACTACAAGCAGAGGTACGTAACCAATTACAGTGGCCCTCAGATTCAATGCATAAACTGACTGTGCTATCTGAGCCCTACCTGGCCACAAAACCTATAGAATAACCTTTGCAAGTACCCCCTACGATACCTAGGTAATTAAACTAAGGTAGCCTCAATATAACCAATGCTTCGGTGGAAAGTCGTAGGCAGGATCGACTGTATGGGAAGGGTAGCAAAGCTAGGAACTATCTAAAGAGCCCCTAGATATGAATACAATCCTTGAAATATCTTTGGCGCTCATAGAAAGTGACCAAGTTTCATCCCAATCACAATCACGTGCACTGCCTTGTGCTTAACTCCCATGTAAGAGGAGCATCTTGAGAAACACTAATTATATCAAGGGTTTCACTCTCTCACCTAGATAGACACCTAATTGTTTTGTTTAGTAGTATTAGAGAATTGAATCACAATGAACTATTCCAAGACTCTAAAACATAATCTTGTTGATGCACCCTATGAAAGAAAAGAGTGTAATTCATTTTATTTAAGCGCTAATTTTAGTTGGCTATGTTTACTAAAAGGGTAAATGTTCGTGCAAATAATGAAGTTATGAATAAACAATGAAGTAAATATGCACACATAACAAGAAATGCCAAGTTCAATGTGTAGAATGAAGAACAAGGTATTCCACGACATGAGGTGCAATATTTTTCCATCAAATGCAAGTGCAATCATTCCTATATGAAAACCTAAACATAACTCTCATCTAAGCAATCCAATGCAAGTACCTCCTCAAGTCCAAATGTGAGATCCAAGTGAGAATGAAACTATTTTGTATTTTCAATATAAAAGAATGAAAATTCAATAAAAGTCATTTAAAACTCCTAGTCTCTACAACAAGTATAAAACACAAGCCCAAGAAGACACCGAGACAAAAAAGAGTAATGCACTATTGGAAAAACAAAAAGATAAATGACTATAATTACTTTCAAATAAAAAACAATGAAAAAGCGGTCTTTGGTCACAAAAGAAGTAGTCAACAGACAACATCAGAACCTCGGAAGGCCCAACCATACTCACAACCCACCGAACAACTTCCCACAACATCAAACACAACCAAAAGGGAGGATCTATGTGACTGTATAAAGAACAACAGTGTATGTACGCGACTTTTGGCCAAAAACTTGCATGTATACGTGGATTTTAGTAAAAAATCTGCGTGTACATGATTTTTGGCCCAAAACCCGCGTATGTATGTGAATTTTATGCAAAAACCTGTGTATATAGAGAAGAAAGTCGTAAAAAGAAGGCCAAGGGTCAAACAAATCTAGGAGAGTGTCAATGGATGAACATACTACTAAATGTGACACAAAAATAAGGAGATACAAAGATAAATTCAATAAAATAAAGCACATTGTGCCCCCAACCCCAAACAAAAGAAAGGAACTTCCCCAATGGAGTTTCTAATTCTGTTACAGAGAGAAACGTCCTATGGCTTGGGGTGTACCACAACAGACAACTAGACACTAGAAATCAATATTTACCAATATGCAAGAGAAAAAAAACATCTAACACTAAGGGGTATCGAATCATACCTTGTTTTGGATGATTGAAGTAGATCCTCATTGAGCTTTTCCAATTCACACTTGCTTTTGCAATTCGCTCTCAACAACAACAAACAAGACAAGCATGCTATATAATGATGTCTTAGACCTACTCTAGCATATATATTCATCAATGTATAAGCAATTAAACATATCCATGGATTCAATATTCATTCAATTTCACATTAATTGGACAAGAAAATATATTTCTATTAATAAAATCAGAGATTACATAGTGACAACCTCTATCGACACTTCTACGAACTGGAGAAACCAAGTCCTTCACCTGGGCCTCCACCACCTCAATCCTCCATCTCTTGATAGCAAGCTCACAAGACAAAGGCAAGTTTGGTAAGAACACAAAGTGCTCCAAAGGGACAATGGGATGTAGACTCAAGTACAAGCAAACTGAGACAACAATGGACTATAGTTTCATTGCTCTTCAATTTCCCCTCCTCAATGTATCCAAGGGGTTCCTTGTATAGAACTCCAAATGGGTAATGTAGGGTCGAATCCGAGCATTCTCAAGGCATTTGGAAGGCCAAGAGTCAAATGGTTTGGACTCATATGATGAAAAACCCAAATCTATTTGGCTTTATGCACACATCTTGATGTACGTGGGTTTGAGGTAAAAAGTGACGTGTACACGCGAGTATGGGGTTAAAAGTTGTGTACAACAATAAATGAGGGTTTTTAAGGGATGATCTTGGAACATTAAAGGATAATATAAGTACATGGGGTCTAAAGAGTTTGTAGAGATAAAGGAGAGGCCATACATATGTGATCAACCATATGTGGTAAAATCAGCTATAAAACATACCTCTAGTTTCCTACTGGAGGAAGATTGATGCATCAGGATTAGATGGATTTGATCATACCTTTTATTATCAACTTATCAGATCACTTATGTATCTGGTAAACACTCGAACAAAGATAAGGTTTTCAGTCAACTCTTTGAGTTAGTTAAAGGTGGACCCTTGGAGAGTGCATTCGATAGTTGTGAAGCACATACTTCGCTACATCAGAGGTACAATGGAGTATGGATTGGTTTAGGAGGGTATGTTTAGTGTACAATTAACATGTTTCACAAATGCTTACTAGGGAGGATGTGTAGACGACCGAAATATTACTTCAGCTTGTTGTTTCAACATAGGATCAAGGGTTGTCTCTTGGTTCAGTAGGAATAAAAAGTCAGTTTCATTGATCTTGAAAGAGGATGAGTACATGGAAACCAACATGGTTGATTATGAGGGTATGTGGCTAAGGAATTTACTTTCAGGGTTGTTTGAGTGTGACCTAGAGGCTACAGTAGTTCATTGTGATAATTAGAGTGGCATCAGGCTATCTGAGAATCTAGTGTTCCATGACCAGAGAAAACACATAGACATCATGTACCACTTCTTGATATACTGTGTTCAGAGGGGAACCATTCATTTGGAGTACATATAGATAGATGAGCAGGTGGCAGACATTTTCACCAAGGCACTTTGCAGATAGAGTTTTGTGAAGTTCAGGGATAATTTGGGGCTGCTACTGAATCCCTTCCTCGTTGAGAGGGATTGTTAAACTAGCAGCACTAAGGAAGGTCTTCCTGCATGCATGTGTTCTTGCATGCAAAATACTTAAATTAGGAAACTAGTTGTATTTAATTTACTCGTCTTAGGTTTACTTTGGAAAATAAATTAACCTGATCTAAATTAAATTTATTGAAACACTAGTTAAAGTGAAAGTGAAATTAGGGTTTTATCTTTCCCTAAAGTTATAAAATAGAGATCAATTGGTGGAGAGGACACCCACCCACCTGTATTCCAAAAAAGACAGGATACAGACAGGGAGAGAAATTTAGACAGAGGATTTAGCTGGGAAAATGGAGGAGTGGGAAACATGATCATTGAGCTTCGTACAACTAGTTCGTACACTCACGCAGGACGGTGCTAAGGCTTAGATAAATTTTTTCCCAGTGATTATGTTGTGTAACTTTATTTGCTAGGTTTGGTTGAATTCACAGTATTGTAAACGCTCCATATTTTTTCTTGAATAAAATCTATATCTGACTGCTGCACTAGTTTTCCCATCTTGGGTTTTTTTGAGGGTTTGTTTACCCAGAATAATTGTCATTATTGTGATGTGATGTTGTGATTTAATTCTTAGTTTTATATTCCGCTGCATAATGTAAAATATATTCATGTGTGGTTATCAATAGATATTTTGCATGCAATTTTATCCCTATTTAGAATATTAAAGGAAAATTTACATTTTCAAGAGAGATATTTGATTTATGATCCCACATAGAATTCCCAGCAAAATTTACATAAATTAATATAGGCATAAATGCGCCTAGAAAAATGTTCCAAACTTATAAAACTACGACACCTTGAAATTTCTTCCTAGCAAAATCATATGGCCTGTACATACTTTCATGCTATTCCATATGGACTATAGGGACCTCTAGAAAAACAAAATAAATTTTCCTCCAATTTTGTGCCAAACCCTATTACTTGTCCCTTGATTTATTATTGTATGGACTACCTCAAATTTCATGCTATGTACATTCTTCCTCTATGGTCTAATACCTTGAATTCTATGCCAAAACTCTATTTGTATGGACCTACATTAATATCGCTCATTCTCCTTGGAATTTGTTCCCAATCTCCTTCCTTGAAAATCATGCCTCTTCTCTTCATCTCTTTCACTCTCTCTTCATTTGTGTCTCTCCACTCTCGTTAGTTCTCTTTTATAATTGAATTAATGACTCTTCACCTTCTCCTATATCTCAATGATAAAGATTACATTTTTTCCTCACTGGATCAATGGTCAGGACTTAATATCTCATTGATATGACTTAAATCACTTAATTCACTCAAAATTTATAAAAGTCACTTACGTCATAAAATTAAATTAAATATAAAATTCACTAGAGACTGTCGCTTGGAAACTTCCACATGCTAGATGCCACCAATGTAGAAGTACATTTCTGATCCACCCCACTAAAAAACTAACATGATTTGTTTTCTAGGAGTTTATGCACCTGAGAATCAATCCATTTGGATATTTTCATCCAAGTTCTTGGTTGATTATAGAGTACATGGAAGCCTTTAACTTTAATTCTATTTTCTTATGGTCCACAAAATGTTTGGGAAATACGAGGTTTTCTATGTAGTATACACTGTATATTTATACCAATCACATTGTTCTAGGTCTTTATATATAGTTGAGACCATAGGTGGCACTCCTTCTTTGACACCAAAGGAAACCTCACTTCCTTTTTCCATTAACTAATCCAATCCCTCACCTTTTATGAATTTGTTCAGTTGAATTTTCAAATCATGCTCTTGGATATTGGTGATCTACATTCCCCCTATATTCTCCTAATTTTGACATTGTCCTTCTTCTTTAATATATATTTCACCACTACACGAGGCACACAAGCAATGATCTTTGAAAATCCAATGTAAGCCATGAAGCGTGAAAATCCAATGTAAGCCATGAAGTGCTTCAGTGGCATCACAAGAGAATATGCTTGTTTTTCCATAATGTGATACCTTAACTTTTCATTCTTCAAATATTTTCTCATGAAATAAATATGGTGCTCTTCATTTTGATTTTTCTTTTGTAGAATAAATCTTGTAAATGTTTCAATAAATGAAAAATAAAATATTTGAAATGGCTTGGAAAAATTAGGACTTACTAATAGTGGTGCTCGCATGCTATCATCCTTGACTTCTTCGAAAGCATTATTTGAACCTTTGTCCAATGTGAAATATATATATTTCTTAAGAAACTTATTGAAAGGTTGAGTAATTTCAACAAAATTTAGAATAGACCTACGAATGAAATTAATCTTTCCAGAGAATGATTGCAAAATTTTCAAATTTCTTGCTAAGACAATTTCTTTAATACCTCTATTTCTTTTAGTATCAACGCTTACTCCATCTTTACACATGATATGGAAAAGTAACTTAACTTCGACCACCCCAAAAATATTTTTTTGAAGGATTCAATGAAATACCATACCTACAACAATGTTCAAATACCCATGAAATATTGGAAATGATCCTTTCTTTGTTTTGAACAAATGTTGAGGACATCATCATATATTTCCAAAATATTTTGCAGAATATATTTAAACATAATCCATGGAGTTTCTAAATGTGACTCCAAATTTTATCAAACAAATGACATCCTTAGATTTTGATAAGTACACTTAGTAGTAGTAAATGATGTCTTGGGTCTCTCTTTCTTTTTTATTTTGACTTGATTAAAACCAGAAAATCCATCCAAAAAGGATAACATCTAAAACCTAAAATGCTCTACAACAACATATCCATGTTGGGAAAATGATAGTTATCCTTTTCTAATATGACATTTAGATTTTTGATGTCCATAGGAACTCTTATATAATATGTTTTATTTATGGTGGGAACGACGACATTTGAAACCCATTATGAATATTTGATTGGAGCAATGATTTTTACATTGTCATTTTCTGTTATTCATTTTGGACCAATGGGGATGGTTTTTTATTCATATTTCTCATCTTTTGTCTATGTGGTCATACACCTCTCAATGTTATAGCATGATCAATCATGTTTGTGGCACGGGTTTTGATTCATAATAGGACCAAACAAAAACATCATTGAATTCACAAACCAAACTTTCCATTTCCTTTATTTTTCCAGGAATATGCTCCATACTAATATTGATGGATCTTGAATCCTTGAGAGATCCAATATCAATTTCAATGTAATATTTTGGTTGGAGCTCCGTTTCCTTAATTTCTTTGCATCTATCATCTCTATAAAAAATCCTTTCCATTGACACTCTTTTTGGAAGAATGGTGTTATAATATGGTTGATTTGACGACCCTTCTTCTATTCAATCAATTCGATGGCTTGATAATTCTACGATGTTGTTCATAAACCTATGTATCTCATTGTTGTTATAAAAAATTACCATTTTTTTAAGCTATCTAGAACTAATGGTCTGAAAAACTATTGGAATTTTTATTATTATTCCAAAATGACCTTGTTGGGGTGAAGACCAGAAGCACAGAGTTCCAAGGAATCAGCTAGTTGGTTCTAAATTCTGGGAACCACTTGCAAAGATAAGGAATTGAAATTTTCCATGGTCAATCATGATGCATCATTGTACATTTTAAACCTTTGATATTTACATGTAAGCATCACCTTTACTTGCATGACAATCATATTAGAGTTGCCAATAATCTCTAAAATATTAATAGCATAATCTTTGGACAATTCAAGGCCATGAAAAAGATCTTTGTATTCATCCACATTTTTAGTACCTTCAAATCCTAAGAGGAGAGAGATAGAGCGAGAGAGTATTAGTAATAAGAGGCCATGTTAATATAATACTTGCACCCATACACGATTGAAAATTTTCTCCGTCGAAGTTCATCATTAAAAAATTATCAGTATCTTCTTGGGGAGAAACATCAATGCCAAAAACAATATGTAACCCAATATCATTTTCAAAGAAAATAATTTTATTCTTTTTCTTGTTTAAAAGTGAGATATATGAACCTCTATTTATTTGATGCATCCTAGTCTTTTTAATTTTTTAGAGCCTACCTTACTAAAACATAAAATAATTTAAAATTAGGGTTTCCCACCCACAAGCTGGGGACTAAACCACAAAAGACTAAAATGAATGATAAATTGATTCAAATGGATTCAACCAAGTGAAATACTAGGTGGGGTGGAGCATGGCACTCCCCAACTAACCCCAATGATGTAGAATCTCTGTCAAAATCCTCCTCTTTAACAAGGTAAGGCCTTCTTCTAAAGGATGAAATTTTCATGAGTTTTTCACATGGATATCAAAAGGAGGGGTGATACATCAAAAGAGCGGTCCAAGTGGTTATGAATGAGGTGTGCAAAATCAGGTATGATAACCCTTACAAGATAAATCACCTTCTACATAGAATAAAAATAAGCTCAGTTAGGAGTCATTGACCCATGCGTCCTAATGGGTCCATATCAAGAAGCACCGAAGCACCAACCTATGGCACAAATGCCCAACGTGATGGGGGAATTCCACTCAACATGGGTAGTCAATAAATCCATTAACCTAATACTCCATGAAATGAAAACAAAGAGGACCTTCCACAACAAAAACATAGGTCTTGAGTCCTGATAGACCAACACTTTTACATACAAAATCCTACACTTGGCATTATTGAAAAAGATCCATTCACTTAGGTACATCCTGAAGCATGGGATGTAGAGAATCTAGGGTGTAATAGGGCTAATGGATTAATTTCCTTTGAGGAATGCTTGTAGGAAATCCTATGTACCTAGCAAGGGAATTATCCTACATTAAAATCACAAGAAACAAATGATTTTGTAATAAAATATATGTGTTCCTAGCAAGCCATATACCCCTTAAAACAATAAAAGAAAGTACTTTAAACTCTTTAACACGTGGTTCCTTCTTTAGCCAAGTAAAAAAAATGACAATTAACTCATCATATCATCCTCCACTTATCTCTCTTAAATTTCAATTTATTTGTAAATGTACTTGGTTTAAGCAAAAGAAGTCTGTTGGCCCTAGGAAAATTTAGACATAATTCTACCAAAAATCTGGTCAGAAGAATAATGGTTCTGGTCAACATGAAGGATTTGTGACATAAGGATCTACGATGGGTGCAGTCATGAAAAAAAGAACCACAACATAAGAAGAATAAAGTAGTCAAAAAGCAGATTTTGACTAGTTTTGGGAATAATTAGTTGAGCAAAAGCTTTCTTTTAGTACTAAAGTATAATTGTATTTTTGGGGTCGATAGTGCCTATTTTTTGATGTAACTGAATGTATTGAAATAGAAATACAACCTGTCAACTGAAATTTGTGAGTCAGTTGATGGTTGGAACAAGAATTGTAGAAGTTGTAAGGCTTATAAAATCATGAACCCAAGCTGTGTGTGGGTTAGTCTTGGTTTAGGATTTAGATAGAATAGAGATTCTTAGAAACATGATTGATATAGGTTGTTTGCAGATCGACAATTCATAAAAGAAGAGAAGAAATACATAGACCCAAAACCAGAGAGGATGAGTTGAGATAAATATGTCTGAATTGTAAAGAATATCTAAAGAAGAGTCTACAAGCTAAGTGCGTAGACCAAAGGTGCTAACCTATTTCTTGTTCTAGATGAAGAGCACCTTTGTGGTTTTCCTAAATGGGTTTCCATGTTAAATATTGTTTATATGTGTTTATAATATTTATGTTTATGTCTAGTGCATGTATGTTATGACTGAACTAGATATGAATATTTTGCATAGTATCTATTCTGATTAACTCATATATATATATGTGTTGAAACTCTAATGGATTAAAATGTGATAATGATTTATGTTAAATAATGTGATATATGTCGACAAATAAGTAGACTAATATCTTGAATAAATAAAAAAGAATAAGAAGTATAATTCCTGGTTTCAGTCAAGTGACTAGACAACGTAGTGCAAGGGTAAAAATTCCCCCATAACTATAGAAACATGGTTCTAGAAGTTCCCATTAAGATATCTTGGGTGAGACTTCATCTGTGTCGCAGGTGTTCCCGATGGATTCCCAATATGTTGGGATAATATATTGGGATTTGTTGACAAACGAGGAATCTGAACCTAGGTTGATTGAAGGTACACCAAGAAATGGTTCCATTTTCGAGACTGTGAATTATTCTAGTGGGGATATTTTTTACCATCCGACAAAGCCAAAAATTCAAGACTGGGTCAATTATAAGGAACTAGAGTTTGCACAAGAAGAAAGTGAAGGATCACGGTGGAACTCGTCTGAGTGGTGAGAACGATACCTATACATAGACATTCATGAAATTTTCTTCAGTGAATTTCCTATTGTATTGAATGAGTGGCTGTCAAAGCTAGAAATCCATAAGAAAATATTCCAAGGAAGATAACCGATAGAGTGGATCCCTAAGATGATCCAACGGTTGAAAATAATAGTAATCCTATATCTAGGGCTATTGATTTCTAGGTTGATATTATTTTGGGAGGATATATCATGAAAATAATTGCAGTCAATACAATAAATTCATATAGTGAAACAAAAAGAGATTTTATCCAAGGACCGCGTGGGACATATTTGAAATCTTTAAAATTATGGATTAAGATGCTGGTGTGTGAAAAAGAGATTCTGAGAATGGAACCCAATGAGTAAAAATTTGTGTGTAGAGACTTGTGATATGTCACATGAAAGATTGCGACCATAATGGATGGGGATAGACTAAGATTTTTTCTGGTAATAATGAGAGTGAAATAGAAAGTGGACGTGTAAGGAGTGGACAAATATTTTGGTTGGGGAAGAGAATACTAGACTATGACAAGAGAAGGAAGTTGCAGTGCGACCGAAGGAGAGGACTACAAATTGGAATCACTCCTTGACAGAGGATCTTGTGATGAAGAAGAGTAGTACCAATTCATATAAGAGGAAGCAAAAGAAGAAGAAGCACTATATCCTACACAAGATTACAAAATACCCGTGACCTCGTGCACATCACCCAAGGTAAGATCGAGAAACACACCACCTAGTAGTTTTGCTAATCCAAATAACAATAATTGTGGAACTAACAATCATGGAACTCCCACTAGTGGAATTTTTAATTCAACGGTAGCAAGAGTAAACAAGAATGGATGGGAACGATATAAAGTTTCCAATATTTAATGGATATGGGTTAGAATACCCTGAGAAAATTTGGTTTCTATGTGAATCCATAAGGACGGTACGACAAGTCCAAGACGAATCAATAAAGAAGGCTCGAATGATCACGACCTTCTAAGGTCATGCGCTCAACTCGTACATGAAATTATATGTATTTCCTGTAGGAGGTGCTTAGGAGATATTGGATTAGATACCGATAGGATTTATAGATGAGTTTAAGAAACCAAAATCTGAGTCACTGTGTATTACAAAATTAAAATAAATTAAACAATTACCTCCAGAGTCTATTTGGGACTTCGACCAAAGATTCAATACTTTTATGGTCAAAGTAAGTTTTCAAATGTTGAACATCCAGAACAAGGAATGGTTTATTTCAAGGATGTTTCCACATATATGTGTCCCATTAATGTAGTAGAAGATCTTATCTCATAGCAAGGCTTTGAAAATGGCTATGAAATTATAAGCCTCAATGGTTGGAGAAACTGGTGCAAGAATGATGCAAATCTAGTTGCAACTTTCCAACCTTACATTGCAACTTCATGATATTAAGAAATGAAAGGAAGTACAAGAATAAATATGGTGTGCCAGATGCAGAACTGAAGGACATCATAAAGATAACCACCCGACGCTTTCGAATTATGTCAGATCAGGAGCACCAAATTCGATGAATACACAAGGGATTCCTTGGTTATGAGTATGTTAGACTAGAGGACATCGGTTAGAATAATTATTATAAAAAATTAAAATCATAAGTGCACCAGCTAGTATATATTGTAAGTTTTATCGGTTGGTGGGGCAGGATGAGAAATATTACAGAGCATATCAGCTGATGCAAGAGAAAACAGTCGACATGCATCTGATGAAGAACGATGAAGAAATGCAGTACGAGTGAGTTCAGGATCAATTTCCTTAGAGCTAGTACTTGCAGAACCATTATCCATAGAATTAGTAACAACAACAACAATACCCTCTACCTAAGGGGGGTGGAATTTTTAGAGGTTGAGGATGAGGAGGAGGATTTGGTCATGGAAGAGCCCAAGTCATATGTCATAATTGTGGGCAACTGTTGATCCTGGTTTTTTCATTATTCTCAGCTTGTAATTTACTCTTTTGGCATATATTTTTTCACCTTTTTGACTTATTTCTTGTCATAGAACTTATCATTCATCCCTAGGTACAAACACATTCGGAATTTATGCAAGTCTTGGTTTATTTTTATTATTTCATGATTTTACTAAGAAATTCTGTTATATTTGGAAATATGTCTAACATATAAATTTGTTTTTTAGATCATAGTCTTTAAACGAGCCAGCATTGGACACAAATTCATGCTAGATATGCGCAGAGCATATCCAGCTTTCCATCCAACCTCTCGATTAGCTTGCACGCTGTTAGTCGGCATATTCTCAAGTGATTAAAGCACAAAATTATATTTAGTTGTTCTGTTGTCCACATGTTTGATTTTAGAATGGCCTTTGCTCTGAGAAGCCTCTCCATCCTTTTTTCTCTATTTGACAGCATAATCCAAGTCCATGTTAATGGGAATCTATACGTCGTAGTACGCACGAGGAGAACAAGCGCGTGAGAGAAAAAGAGGAAGATTGTGTGGTGTCGTATGGTTTTTTGTTTGCAATAAAGGTCGACTATTTTAGAAAAGGTCAACCACTGGAAGGGTCAACCCACTCATGCCTATAAACATTGTATATAGTCACCTACAAGCAAGAGCACAACTAGTTATCTAGTTTGTAAATATGTTAGTTGACATTAGAGAAGAAGCTCTGTAAAAATTCTGTTCTGAACGTTAATATAAGTTGTATTTTTATTGTGTAGACACGTTCTTGTTTGTGTGATTGATTGATTGAAACACCACTCTAATTGATGAGAGGTCCCCTCAACATCCAGTGTCCTCCATTCATGTGTGTGTTCTTGTTATCTCCTTTCTTGCAGATAAGTAGTTTCTATTTCTATTTTATTTATGCAAATTGGTTTCCTGTTAGTTGATATTGTTCATTTCTTTGTTTCCTGTAGCATATATTTCATTATGAGTAATGTTGTGCTGTTAGTATATTTTATATTTATTGAATTAAAGTAACCAGTCACATGTGTAGTTTGTTTCTAGCTTTCCTTTCAGTTTTTTCTTCCAGTTTCCTTTTCTGTTTAATATCAAATGTCATGTTTGCAATTAGATAGAATTTAGTTAATTTAGTATCCTAGGTTTAGATTGTAGTTAGAATTAGTTCTATCAATTCTGTTTAGCGATGAATTAGTTTCAATTATATTCCAGTTTGTTTCATTTCATAATATGGAATAGTCTCTTACAACCATAAATTAGTACCAATAATCTCTTTGTTATTTCAATTATTAACTAGGTTCAATTACTGTCCTTTATACATCCTATTCTCATATGCATGAAATAAGATGATATTTAGATCATCTAGGCCCATTTATTTCCTAATTTCCATTATTTTCCTCATACTGACTGCCATTTGGACCGTCCATTCAGATTGTCATTGAGCCCTTCGTCTAGCCTTTAATATTTCCCATTTTGTTTTAAACCTGTTTAAAGTTCTATTTCTTTGGCTTTTGAATTATGTTATGTTTTATAATTAGACAATGGTTATATTTATAATTAGGACCTTAGTCTAAATCATTTAAAGTATCTATCAATTTCCATCCCTATCTTTCACTTCCTTTTACCTTAGTATGTGTTGAATTGTGTTTTGTTCTTTCTCTTTTGTTTCTAATTTATTCATTCATTACTGTTGTAACATTTGGTAATTGTATCTCTAGCTCGGTTTAATTTATCTTTGTGTGGGGAATCTCCTGCAATAAACAATGAGAATGCATGATATAACAGAAATTATGGATCACATGAGAGATTTTATTAATCGTAGGCCATTTCGAGGGGGAAACCTCCTTTGAGCAAGCTCAATACAAAATAACTCTTTGATTCTTTCATTAGCCTCAACACATACGTATATACTAAGTCTAATCTAAACAACTATTACTCCCCATGAATGTGGGATAATGCAACATATTAACTGGATGACTTAACAACTATTACTTAATCCCAATGAATGTGGGATAATACAACATACTAATGGGACGACCTACAAAGCATATGCGTCCGACAAAAGATACTAACAAAATAGAGAGGGGGGCTGAATTAGGTTCTTAACATCCCATCCCTCTTAGAAAAAGCTTTGTCCTCAAATTTTTAGATGTGGAAACTGCTGCTGAATTTGAAGGAGCGGTTCCCATGTAGCATCCTCAAGTTGCATTATGTGCCACTAAATTAAGACCTCTGTTATGGATCAAGAGCGAAGATGATGAGTGCGCTTATTGAGGATGGCCTCCGATTCCAAAATGATGGATCCTTCTGCATCCAACTCTGGTAAAATAGCTTGTGCTCTGATGTTGGTGCCAATCACTTTCTTGAGACAAGAGATATGAAAGTCTGGGTGAATGCGAGAAGAAGGAGGAAGTTCCAATTTATAAGCAAAAGACCCAATATTTTGAAGAAATTTATATGGCCCATAGAAATTTGGAGCCAACTTCTGATGCCCTTTTAGTTTTAGGGAGGATTTCTTGTAAGGCTACAGACGAAGAAAAACCATATCATCGACTTGAAAGGCATGCTCAGAATGGTGTTGATCAGCTTGCGGCTTCATGCAATTTAATTCCACGTGAAGATTCTCTTGTAGAATGTGGAGAATCTGATCGTGGTTTCGAAGAACTATGTCAACTACTTGAACTGGTGAATTATGGGGGGTATATGCAAGGAGCACTCGGGGTGGCTTCCAATAAACAATTTCATATGGAGTCATTTTAGATGCAATATGGTAGCAAGTATTGTACCGCCATTCGACGAGAGGGAGTCACTTTTCCCATTGATGTTGATGTTCAGAGGTGAAGTAATGAAGATAAGTTTCCAAGCATTTGTTGGTGACTTCAGTTTGACCATTTGTTTCTGAGTGATATCCTAAACTCATTTTTAGTTTGGTTCCAGTGAGGTGAAAGCATTTGGTCCAAAAATGACTTGTGAAAGTTGTGTCATAGTTTGAGACAATGGAAGAAGGGATGCCATGAAGACGGAATATTTGGTCCATGAAAATTTCTTCGACTGAGGAGGCAGTATATGGATGGCTAAGAGCACAAAAATGACTATATTTGGAGAGCCGATCAACCAAAACCAAGATTATGGTCTTCCCTCTATATTTAGGGATCCCTTTGATGAAATCCATTGAAATATCTATCCAAATCCTTGTAGGTATGGGCAAGGGTTTGAGCAAGCCAAGGAGGAGTGTAGTTTCACCCTTGTGGTGCTGGCAGGTATCACATTCGACAACCATCTGTTGAATTTCCCATTTCATTTTATTCCAAAAGAAGTTACATCGTGTCTGCTCATATGTTTTGACGAACCAAGAGTGCCCTACCGCTAGAGAAGCATGGAGTTAATAGAAGACAACCTGGTGAAGATCTTTGCTCTGGGGAAGCACTAGGTGACCCTTGTATCTTTATCCCAAGAGTAATGCAGGAAAAGAGAAGGATTACTGGCCAACTATTGGATCATTTGAGATAAGGAAGAGTCATTGACATAGCCTTTCTGAACATATTGTAACCAATTTGGAATAGGCATAGAAATAGCCGAAAGAGAAGCATGGTCATCAAAAGTGCGGGAAAGAGCATCCACCACAAAATTGTCCTTACCCTTCTTGTAAGTGATCTCATATTCATAACCCATGAGTTTGCTAAACCATTTTTGTTGTGTTGGGGATGAGACTCGTTGTTATAGGAAATATTTCAGACTCTAGTGATCAGTCTTGATGCAAAAATGATTCCCTAAGAGGTATGGATGCCACTTCTGTACGACATGCAAAATAGTCATCATTTCCTTCTCATATGTAGAGGCAGCTAAATTCTTACCAAAAAGGGATTTGTTGGTTAACTCAATGGGATGTTATTCTCAGAGGAGGACAACACCAAGTCCATTGTCGCAAGCATCACTCTCAATAGTGAAGGGCTTGGAAAAATTAGGCATAGCTAGAATAGATGTGGTACACATAGCTTGTTTCAATTTCTCAAATGCACACTCAGCAACAATTGTCCAGGAAAAAGAATAATTTTTCAATAGAGCTTTTAATGGAGCTGCAATCTTCCCATAATCATTGACAAACTTGTGGTAGTAGCCAGTAAGTCCCAAGAACCCATGAAGGCTCTTCAAGGTTTGAGGATGTGGCCAATTTTTCATGGCATCTATTTTGGCAGGATCGACATGAACCCCTTGTGTTGAAACAATATGCTCGAGATATTCTACTTCCATCTGCCTAAAAACACATTTGGATTGTTTGGCATAGAGATGATGATCATAGAAGAGTTGCAGTACTAGATCCAGATGTTGGAGATGCTTAGCCCAGGGTTTACTATAGATGAGGATATCATTAAAGAAGACTAGAATGAAGTTTCACAAGTAGGGCCGAAATATTTTATTCATCAATTCCTGGAATGTGGAAGGAGCATTTGTGAGGATGAATGGCATCACCAAAATTTCATAATGGCCATCATGTGTGGGGAAAGCTATTTTAGGGATATCATCCGGATGGACCCGGATTTGGTGATACCTAGAATGGAGATACAACTTGGATAAAAAATCAGCACCATGGAGCCCATCCAGAAGCTCATCAAAAATGGGAATTGGAAACTTATCCTTGATAGTGATGTGATTAAGTGCTCAAAATTCGATGCAAAGGCGCCGTGACCCATATTTTTTCCGGACTAGAAGGACTGGTGAAGAGAAGGAACTAGTGCTAGGGAAAATAACACCTTGCTTCAGTAAGTTGCGAACAAGCATCTCAATTTCTATCTTGTGGTGAAACAGGTAGCGATAGGGCCTGATGTTGGGAGGGACACTTCCAGGAAGGAGTGGAATACAATGGTCCTTGGGTCAGGAAGGTGGAAATCCCACTGGCTCAGCAAACACACATGCATATCAATCCATAATTTGTTGGAGATTCAATGGAGTAGTTGAGATTGCTGAAGGTTGCATCTAAATGAAATGGAGCTGAGCAATGACACCATGTGAACTTTTCTTAAGAATATTTTCCATTCGATGCAAACTGATGAGGCTAAGAGACCCTGGCTGTAAGCCCCGTAATGTGTGTTTGGTACCATTGATTGAAAAGTTTGTCCAAATTTCAACAAAATCCCATAAAATGCGTCCAAGTGTGTGTAACCATTGAGTGCCCAAAACTACATCACTTTTGCTTAAGGGAAATGAAAACATGTCAGAGCGCAAGTTATAATCCCCTATAGATATGTGCACATTACGACACTTCCAATTGCAAGGTAAGGTGCCCCCATTGGCAATCATGACTTAAAAGCTGGAGCAAGGATGGAAAAAATAATCAGCTTGTTTGGCGATCCTCGGGTCAATGAAGTTGTGAGTGCTACCAAAATAAATGAGTATTGTAAGAGGGAGTTTTTTGAAGAACCCTCTGACCCGCATGGTTTGTGGGGTGGTGACTCTAAATAAGGCATGGAGAGATATCTCTGGTTGGTCATTTGGAGCAGGAAGTTGTTGAATGTCACCATCATCATCTACTGGATCCTAAGCATCATAAAATATTTCAGGTGTAGGTGGAGAATCTACATCCAAGAGATAGAGATTTTTCTCAACACATCTATGTCCCCATGTGAATTTCTCATCACAATTATAACAAATCCCTTTTTCTCGTCATTCCCACATCTCTGCTTCAGACAAATGCTTGATAGGAGTGGTTCTAGGAGCTGGAGGATTTTGGGTTCTTTGGGGAACCATAGGTCTGAATGGAACAAGAGTGGATTTGGAGCGTTGTTGAGCCCTGATATTTTCCTCTTCTAGCTTAGACAACCCTAGGGCTTCCATCATTGTGTTGTGGCAGAAAATTTTAACCTTAGATAGTATTGCATCCTTCAGACCACTAATAAAACAACTAAGGTAGAATGCATCAGGAAATCCATCGATGTGATTGGCTAGTTTCTCAAATTTTGTCTGATACTCCCGCACAGTGCCAGTTTTGTGAAGTTTGGTGAGTGCTCCTATGAGGTCATCAAAAGCACTAGGTCCAAATCCCTGCAAAAGGAGTTGGGAAAAATATATCCAGTTTGGCTCTACATGAGCCTTGATGTACCAATGGAACCATTGAAGTGCTTCATGTTCAAAATTAAAGGATGCAAGTGGTTTGGAAATTGAACCCAGTGATAGATTAATTTTACTCACAAAAATTAACAATTGATCATGCAAAATCACTCACAAAAGAGACTGAAATTGGAGCTGAAGAATAAAAAGGTATTGCATAAGTGTACAATAGCCAACCCTGTAATAACATAGGCTACTGAATAAATAGAATACATCAAGGATTCGATTGCATGAGGAGAAAATCAAATCTAGCATAAAGCAGGCTTACTAAAAATAAGCAAATCCCCCATAGGTGTAAAAAGCTGATCCCAAATCTGTCATGGAGCTCACGAATTAGCAAAAAAGGCATAGGAAATATAAAGAGTGGTGGAATGGCAGATCATACATGCTTTTGCATGGAGAAAAGAGAGTAGGATGTGTAGGACAAAAAACTAGTCAACCTCACCTAGTCTAGCTTTTCCTTTTGCCTTAAAACATTGAAAAAGCAGGCAATAAAGTAGAAAAAGCAGAAGGGTGCCTAGGAGGCCAGGAGTAAAGTAGAATTGATTCCTTTAGCTCTCCCATGCACTACATGAGTCAAATAAGGCAAGTTTGACCATTATGGATAGGAAAAAGACAACTTGCACAAGGTGGGACACATGAACTAGGCAAATAAGACAAAAATAATTAAATTAATGTCTAAGTGGGTAAACTATGGGTTGATTATTCTAACACCCCCCCTTAAGCCTGACTTATGAGTAATATATTAGAAAAATATAGGGCCTAGAAACAAGGCTTAGTCACCCTTTTACATACTGCATGTCTATTTAAACAAGGAAAGAGGCAAAACCAACTTGGGAAAATCCTCCCTTAAACATGGACTGTAAAACAAAATTTGGAAATCTTTTCTTCAATCATGCTTCAAAGCATGATAAAAAATCCCCAACAGTGATTTGAAATTGCTGAAGGTCTTCTCACAAAATGCTTTGGTGAAGATATCAGCTACTTGTTCTGAAGATGAACAGAAGAGTAGGTGAATGGTGCCATCATGCACAAGCTCTCTGATGTAGTGCATATGGATCTCAATGTGTCTGGTTCTCTGCTTCTGAACTGGATCTTTGTAGATTCGAATGGTACTCTGGTTATCACAGTAGATGGTAGTTGAGTACTCTAGTTTGAAGCCACACTCTCCAAGTAATCCCTGCAACCATAAACATTGAGTTGCTGCATTAACAACTCCTCTGTACTCTGCTTCTGTAGATGAGAGTGTAATGGCACTCTGTTTCTTGCTTGACCAGCTGATTGGCCCTTCTGCAAGCATGAACACATATCCTGATGTGGAATTTTTGTCTATGCTATCACCTGCCCAATCACTGTCAGTAAATACAATAAACTCAAGATCAGATTTTGCTTTGTAGAAGATCCCATGTGTCCTTGCTCCCTGAACAAAGTTAAGGATCCTTTTGGCTGATTTCCAATGGATCTCTTGAGGCTGATCCATGAATCTAGAAGCCACACTTACTTCATAACAAATATCAGGTCTAGTATGTGTCATATACAATAAACATCCAATCAATTGCCTATACAGTGTATTTTTTACCATAGGTGAAGAATCAACTTCTTCCATCTTCACTCCTGAAAGGAAAAGAGTTTTTCTTGCTTTGCAATCCTTCATTCCGAATTTGTTCAGCAATTCCAAGGCATATTTGGACTGGTGCACCTTGATTCCAGCTTTGGTTTGAGCAATCTCAAGCCCCAAAAATTGACTTAAGAGCCCCAAATCTGTCATGGAGAAGGCTTGGTTCATAGCACCCTTTAAGGAAGCAATCTCAGCCTTTGAGCTTCCTGTAATGAGGAGGTCATCAACATATAACACAATGATCATTAATAAACCATTAACTAACTTCAAATAGACATTTGGGTCTGATTTGCACTGAACAAAATTCACTGATAGCAAGAAGCTATCGATCTTGGCATACCAAGCCCTGGGGGCTTGCTTTATCCCATACAATGACTTTCTCAACCTGCACACAAGAAAAGGGTTAGTAGAAAAACCTTGAGGCTGCTGCATATATATCTCTTCAGTGAGATCTCCATTCAGGAAGGCACATTTTACATCCATGTGATGTACCTCCCATTGCCTTGAGGCTGCAATGGCTAAGGCTAGCCTAATGGAATCCATCTTTGCCACTAGGGAAAAGGTCTCATTGTAATCTATCCCATGAACCTGTGAGTAGCCCTTGGCTACCAATATGGCCTTGTACTTCAATGGTGAACCATCAGCAGCAAATTTGGTCTTATAGACCCACTTACACTGGACTAACTTTCTTCCTGGAGGAAGATCCACTAGCTCCCATGTGTTACTCTTCTAGAGTGAGTTGAACTCCTCCTTCATGGCTGTTTGCCATCTTGGATCTCCTGCTGCTTCTTCATATGTTTGAGGATCATACTCCACCATCAAATATAATTTTTCAGAAAACATAGGATCCTTCATGCATAGACCACTCTCAAATTGAGATCTAGTCCTCCTTGGGTCATTGGGATCCCCAGCTAGCTCTCCTACTGCATGTAGTGTATTGGCTGCCCATTTTGGCCTTGTAGGGATTTTAGGGTCTGCAATAAACTCATCTCCATCAGAAAAATAATAATCAGCATGTTCAACAAACTCTTTACTTACTTCTTGAGGTTTAGGTGGTGAAGAGGCTTCACCAACTTCCACTGCTGCAAGGGGTTCTTCTTCAAACTGAACACACCTTTCAATGAAGGCTTTGTTTGTGCTCAAATTTATCAACTTGTACCCTTTTGAATCTTTAGAGTATCCAACAAAAAGAAACTCTTGGCTTTGGGGCTGCAAATCCTTCCTCTTCTCTGTTGGGATTCTAGCCCAAGCCTTTGAGCCAAAAATCCTAAAATGGGTTTCACATCTGGATTGTGCCCACTCCATGCTTCAAAGGGAGTCATACCATCAAGCTGTTTATGAGGCACCCTATTCTGAATATAGGCTGCATAGTTGATAGCTTCGGCCCAGTACTTTGGTGGAAAATTTTTGGCCTCCATCATGCATGTTGCCATCTCCTTCAGTGATCTGTTCTTCCTCTCAACAACACCATTTTGCTGTGGTGTGTAAGGGATAGAATGCTGCATCTAAAAACCTACATCTACACAATGGTTAATAAAATCATAATTGACATACTCACCACCATTGTCAGATCTGAGGACCTTGAGTTTCCTCCCAGAATGGTTTTCAACCAAAGGCTTAAAGACTTTGAAGAGGCCAAAAACTTCAGACTTGTGTTTCAGGAAGTAAACCCAGCAATACCTGGAAAATTCATCAATAAAAGTCAATGAATATTTGGCATGAATCATGGACATATGAGGGAATGGGCCAGAAAAATCACTATGGATCAGTTCGAGGGGTGCAGAGGTTCTCTCATGACTAGCTCTCTCAAATTTATGCTCTGGGTGTTTTCCTAGGATACAACCTTGGCAGATTCCTTTGGAAAATTTTATCTTGGGAAACCCTATGAACATCTCTTTTTCACTAAGATCAGAAATATATTTGTAGTTTAGGTGGCCAAATCTTTCTTGCCAAAGCTTGCTTGCTTCATTAGCATGAATCAGAAGAGCAGAGGGGTTTGAGTAGGGTAGGAAGTGTGAGAACATGTATACCTTTTGAGCATGATTTGCAACTCCTTTTGCAATGACTCTACCACTTGAGATATTTGTGATCTCAACTTCATCAGGGGAGAATATGAATTTCTTGGGATACCTAGTGTGAGTCATCTGGTACACTGATATAAGGTTGGAGGTAAGACCAGTCACATACAACACATTGCTGAATTGACCATGATCAAGATCAATCCTCCCTTTGCCCAGACTTTCAGTGAGAGAGTCATCTCCCAGTACTATAGATGGTCCTTTTGACTTGTCCAGTGAGGATAAGGCCTCCTTAGTCAAAACCATGTGTCTTGAAGCTCCAGAATCAATGATAAAACTGGGTGAGCTTGATGTGCCAGCAACTAGAGCATGAACTCTCTCTCTATCTTCTGAACTTGATCCTCCTTCTCTCTTCTTTGAGTTTTCTGGAAGGGAGATGCCATTCTTCTCCAGGAGTTGGGTCAGCATGTCTATCTACTTTTTCATACAAGAGTTTTCAGAATGATTTCCCTTATTACAGTATGCACACTTGTTCATTTCACCTTTATTCTTCTTCTTCTGGTAGTTCTTCTTGGAACCTTGTGGCTCCTCCGGAGATTGTTTCTTGTCTCTCTTTTTCTCAGGTGGATTTTTAGCTTTCTTTTTTCTTTTCGAATCCACCTTCAAATCTCCAGCAATCAAAGCTTGATCTTTGGATGGTTTGATGGTGCCCATCATCACCAGCTTGTCTTGTTCTTGTGTGAGAGATTCCATGAAATCTGCAAGGCTAGGCATCTTCCAGGTTCGAGCTGTCAGTTTTGTGGCATAGAAGGTTGAAACAAACACTGAATAGTCAGGGCCTAGCTTCGAGAGGATGGCCAGGATGAGCTGATCATCTTTCTTTTCAATCCCACACTATTTCAGCTGCAAAGCTAGTGCTTTGAACTTGGAGAAATATAGCTGCAGGGATTCAAAGCTATTTGGACTCAGATAAATCAGCTCATTTTCGATTTGATGTCCCCTCATCTCATCTATCTTTCCAAAAATATTAGCAATATTCTCCCATACTTCATTCGGTGATGTCAATCCATCAAGATGGAAAAGGAGGTCTCTGGAAATACTCAGACATAGGAGACCATAGGCCTCATCCCTCCTATTGTGCCATTTTATCTTATTTGCAGCTGCATTGGGCTCTGCTTCTGTTGCCATAGTCACCCTGTAGAGGCCTTTCGCTCTCAACAGTATCTCCATCTCCGCTTTCCATTCAAAGAAATTGAAGGGAGTCAAGATAGTTTTCTCTGATTGATCCATATCTTAGAAAATATGTCCTGGCTGTCAGTAGAAGGCTCCCAGTCATTGATGTCAAACCTGCAAAACAGTTTTGGAGGAGAGAAACCAATCTACAATGGCTCTGATACCATGTGGAAATTGAACCCAGTGATAGATTAATTTTACTCACAACAATTAACAATTGATCATGCAAAATCACTCACAAAAGAGACTGAAATTGGAGTTGAACACTAAAATAGTATTGCATAAGTGTACAATAGCCAACCTTGTAATAACATAGGCTGCTGAATAAATAGAATACATCAAGGATTCTATTGCATGAGGAGAAAATCAAATCTAGCATAAAGCAGGCTTACTAAAGATAAGCAAATCCCCCATAGGTGTAAAAAGCTGATCCCAAATCTGTCATGGAGCTCACGAATTAGAGAAAAGGCATATGCAAGCTAAAGAGTGGTGGAATGGAAGCTCATACATGCTTTTGCATGGAGAAAAGAGAAGAGGATGTGTAGGACAAAAAACTAGTCAACCTCACCTAGTCTAGCTTTTCCTTTTGCCTTAAAACACTGAAAAAGCAGGCAATAAAGCAGAAAAAGCAGAAGAGCGCCTAGGAGGCCAGGAATAAAGCAAAATTGATTCCTTTAGCTCTTCCATGTGCTACATGAGTCAAATAAGGCAATTTTGACCATTATGGATAGGAAAAAGACAACTTGCACAAGGTGGGACACATGAACTAGGCAAATAAGACAAAAAGAATTAAATTAATGTCTAAGTGGGTAAACTATGAGTTGATTATTCTAACAAGTGGGAATTTAATGAAATAAAAAGTGTTATGCAGACTGTAATATTATTCTTCCCTATATATCCATCTAGTCGGATCATCACCATTGAAGTGAGGAAAATCCAGCTTCGGCCCACAGAAGTTGCTAGACGACGAGAACCCAGTTTCGACAGAAGACTTAGGATGGCAACGGTTGTTCATGGGTGAATGCTAAAGATGGAGGTCGGGAAATTTTTGATCTAGATCCTCAAGTTTGGACTTGATGGCTACAAGTTCTTCTTCCATTCGTTTATTTTCTCCGGTGCAGGTGACAACCATAAGTAGTTTTTTTCTCTCTTAGGTAATGGGTAGAAAAACAAAAATGGAAAGGGTTTTAGAAAAGGATATTTTTTATTCAGGAAAAATTTGGGGGGGTAATTGGGGTTTTTCGGGGTTTTGGACACTTTTTTTAGGGACAAGAAGTAGAAAATGTGAATTTCAGAGGTAGGATGAAGGAATTAGAAAATTTGTCAGAGAGGGACAATGAAGTAGAAATGGAAAACCAACACTGTGGAAAAATTTGAAGGTGATTGGGTGAGAATCAGAGAAGTTTCACAAACTATAAAAATAGACAAATGTGGAATTGCGGCCTTTAGGAAGTGGAATTTGGGATAGGGTCAATGAAGGACTATGCAGAATGGTATTACGAGGGTTACAATGAAGTTTCAAGGGAAACAAATATAAATGAAGGAAGATATGGCTAAAAAACATAAATTTATACTTTTTCTTTCTTTCTGAAGAATGATCTGTGATGATGATAGAAAGCTATGCTTTATCAACTTGAAATGGAGTAAATGATCTGGGATAATTCTGAAATTTTGTGCATTGTCAACTGTAAATAGATATGGACCCCAGGTATATTCATCTTCCTAATGGTTCAAAGGTAGTCACTCAGCCACCAAGGCTATCTCAGGCTTAAGTATTGGGGCAGTACCTGTCACTTCACAGCGCAGGTAAAAATGCTAACCGCTTGGACAAAAACGATAGCTCTTTGGTTTTCCTCATGGATGGGAATATAATCAATCTGGTGGGGGTCATTTCCCTTTTTGCTTGGCAGGTCCTCTCAATTTCCATCTACTTCGGGGTTCCTGTGGTACTCCTCACAATGAATTTTAGGGCTATTCCCAAGTACTTCCCATAGTTAAGAGGATAAGGTTTATTCCCTGATCCGAATGAATAATACCTCTACAAGAAGAAGAACAACTATAAGGCTCATAGTGCCAAGAAGCACTGCGGAATTTTTTTTTCCAAAAATTCCACCCAACGAGCCCAAGAAAGTGATCTGATACCAGATGTGGGGAACCTCCTGCAATAAACAATGAGAATGCACGATATAACATAAATTATGGATCACAAAATATATTTTATTAATAATAAGATACTTCAAGGGGGAAAGCTCCTTTGAGAAAGCTCAATACAAAATAACTCTTCGATGCTTTCATTAGCCTAAACACATACTTATATACTAAGTCTAATCTAAACAACTATTACTCCCCATGAATGTGCGATAATGCAACATATTAACTGGATGACTTAACAACTATTACTTACTCCCCATGAATGTGGGATAATAAAACATACTAATGGGACGACTTACAAAGCATATGCATCCGACAAAACATACTAACAAAATAGAGAGGGGGGTTGACACGGGTTCTTAACACTTTGTGTATATTGAATTTAGGATTAATAATGTTAATTTCTAGGGAAACACATCAATATTTTGTAAATTGATCATAGCATAGGACCCATTTCATTCATTGTGTGGTTGCTGAAAAGATTCGTAGAATAGGATTTAGAAGAGTTTTATTTACTAAGTTTTCTACTTGTTTCTAAGTCATATTTTCCTCACACGTGTTTCATATAAGAGTAGTGTACCTTTAACTTTTGAGTAATTTCTAAAAGGGTTTTGTTTCTTAATCAATAGATTAGTTGTTTATGATATCTATTTCCATTAAAGTCATTTGCTTATGGAATATATCACAATGTTTACTATCACTTGTAATTGGACACCACTTAGTTTTCATATATTTGTGGAAGTTAAGTTAGATATAATCCCATTCAGTTTCTTTACTTCTTTCGAAACCCATTTTGATACACCTCCTTCTCCAGTACCGATAACCATGAATACATATCCTCAGAACAATCAAGGAGAGTGGAGCTAGATAAATTGGTTCAATCATTGTATATTTTTCAAATCGCCAATATAGTTTAGTTATTGGGTTTCTTAGATTAATTAAATAATCATAATATTGTATCAAATAACATAATCTTTTGTAACAGTTCTAAATCTATTCTAAACCTTTCTAATTCACAGATTAAGAAGCATAATCGTTAATACACTGTAAAGGAATAGTTTTAGAATAGTGTTATTTATAAAGTACATAGTTTATAGTTGATAGAGTAGAGTAATATAGCTCGATACTGCTCCAATCTAGTAAACGTGTCCCAACCTAATTACCTTAGTAGTTTATTTTCTAAAGTTTGACTCATTTTTTCATTTTGAAAGATCTTTCGATCTTTTCTTTATTAAAATATTCCCATGACACCTTAGGAACCCTTCTACCTTCGTATATATTTTGTATAAGCTATAAGATTACAAACCTCAGTTGATAATTGAATATTTTGTGAGTTAATTAAGACATTATAACACCCAACATTTTTGGCTCCATTGTCGAGGAATTAGCTATAAGGTAAAATAAGTAGAATTCCCATATGAAGTTTAGCAATAGGCTGGTGGCAGGGGAGTGATAAGACTAGAGGTGATAACCTGCGCATCTGTTATAATAGGTGCCCCCAAATCCAATAGTAATAGTGGTATTATAGGATTTATTTTTAGTTCAGATTTTCATGAACAAACCTAGAGATTCAGGGGTAGATACGTTAGAACTGTTAAATTTGAGCATATAGATCTGTAGACAAACACACAACTCACAAAGAAGATCTCACAATTTACTCAGCCATTGAAGAATGAAATAGTGCAAAAAGCTTGCAGCTGTGAATGCTTTCATTAATCAAAAAAGTAATCCAGATAATAATTACAATGATGTAAAATGGCTTTAATAGCCACAAGCAATTCGA
>LPNX010168869.1:424666-575706 GCA_001517045.1 Pseudotsuga menziesii
TAAAGTTAACTGACATTGGTTGGTTTCGGCACTCCCAGTTGCTTCCTAAATTGTAGGGATTGATCTAGGAGACTCCTAAACTTATGCAATCAAGTGCAATAAGTGGCAGTGAGCCTCAATTAGTGTTCCCCACACTTTGGTAACTGAAACATGTGCCCCAATTAGGTCAAGTTTAACCAATGGTGCTAGTGACTATAAATAGACTGGATGGACTCCCGATTTAGACATGACTCCCGATTTAGACATATGAACAAATTTGGACAAGGGACGATTAATAATCCTAACAAGAACTAGCTCCCAAAACCTTGTTAAAATTCCTACTAACCTTTACGAGGGAGGAAATACCCCAACCACTAACTCAGCAGGAAGTTATTGGAGAACCCACATAGGAAGTAGTTCTACTTGGAAACCTAAAGAATTTATAGGAGAAACCATTGACGATGAAGAAATCCTAAAGACCCATTTCTGAAGAAGTTGAAGAGGGTCAACCATTGGAAATCCTCAACCATCCACTAGTGCAGAAATGAAACGATACAACTTTCTCGCTAGTGGGGGATCCTAACTTCGTTAATTTCATTGATCCTGCTCAGGTACAAGCTCTCTTTAGAAGCTCAACAAATATAGTTATTTCACATATTCAAACCTCCAAAGTAGTACCTACCATAGCTATATAACTTAACAAAAACATAGTTGATCATAGGAAGATCTCCCTCGAAAGGAACGTTGGGACACACCATTATCACCTCAGAAGGATCCTCCTAGGTACACACTCTTTAAAAATCAAACCTACATGGAGAGACGAGGAGAGGATGAATATCATGATGAGGTTAGAAATGATGAATGGGAAGGATAAAATCAAACTGAGACTACCTTTGGGTTCCCTATTTTTAACACTCTACATGATGTAAATATGAAGAACATGCATCCTTCATCCTTACCTACTTTCTATGGGAATATTAATGAAGACTCAAACACATTTTTGTTCGAGTTTGACATCCTTTGTAGAATTTATAACTATCTACAAGATGCTCACAAATTAAAACCTTTCCCCGCTACACTAAAAGACTCTTCTTTAAGATGGTTCATGGGATTAGGAGAATATAGTATCAGGACTTGGGAAGATATGAAAACTACATTCTTACAGAAATATCAAGAGTATTACAAACCCAGATACTCTAGAAATGATATTTTTAAGATATAACAACTCAAAGACGAGATCTTGGAAGATTATCTCGAAAGATTTATTTATAAATTACATAAATCTAAACATAATCACCTTCGAGAAGATACAATACGAACACTCTTCCTTAAAGGGATCTTAGAAGACCTGATAGAAATCCTTAATCTCTTGGAATATGGCGATGTCTCCCACAAATCCTTCGCACAGATTGGGGACATGTGTAGAAATTACTCTAGAAGTAGGGGATAAGTTGGGAGAAATATTCGAGAGCCTTACAATACAAATCTAAAAGGAAATACTCCCATTTCAGGAGGAGTCACAAGGATAGAGTTAGGAAACATAATGGAAAACTTCAAAACTGATATTTTAGGAACAACAGGTTCCCAACTAGATTTGTTACAAGCTAAGAAGAGGTAAGAAGAGGAACGTGCAACGATGAGCATTTTCTGTCCGAGATGCAGAACTAAACATCCCCAATGGCAATTCCCATTAAATAACATCTCCTTATGCCATATATGTACAGAGGAGCATCCAATATATGATTTCTCATCGTAACTTGGGTTACAAGCCATATATAAAAGTGGGGACATTGGCAAAACCTTGAGGAGGCCTCCTTGGAAACCAAGGGACCCACCACCATATCAGAATTTGTCACCACATCCACCACCTTATTACCAACCCTACCAATTACCTTAACAGTGGAACACTACAAGTTGGAAGCATTGGCCACCCCACTATCGTCATCCTCATTTTAGTCAGCAGTAGTATTGGCCACAGGGGTGGAGGGGATAGTCCTACCCCCAGTCACCACCTGTCTCTACATCTAATCGTCCTTATCCTCAACATTCATCCAATACCCATCAATTTTTACTAGGATTTGTGCATCCATACCACGTTATTACACAACAACCTCATCATTTCCAGAATACAAACCCTCCACGACCTACATTGTTACCTGCAAAATTGATACCTAATCCAAATAATAAGCTAGCTCAAGCTCTTAACAACATTGAGTTGCAAACTCTCCCATCCTATTTTATTTCGACTGTACCTATACATGAGATACAATTATGATCTAGAAGAGTTGTGAATGAAAGACCCAAATCATCAGTCATCATTCATGAAGAGAATGAAGAGGAAGAAGGCCCCAATGAATTCATGAATGATACTATTTTCCAGGATGTGCCAAATATTCCAGTGCATACCCATCCTCACCAAGAACCAAGTCAAGAACAGAGAATTCCTCAATTTCTGGAACGATTAGCAATAGAAAAACCTGTAATCCATCCTGAGTATGGTATTTTAAATGAATTAAAAAATGTCTGTGTCAAGATCCCTCTATTACAAGCTATTAAGGATATACCAATTTATAGTAAGGTAATAAAGGAATTTTGCATTAAGAAACCAGGAATGAAACAAAAAGACTCCCCACTATTCATGTTATAGGAGAAATGTCTGAATGTATGAATGACCAGTCTAGAATTCCAAAGTATACAAATCCAGGGAGTCCAGTAGTGACTGTTATTGTAAATAATAATGTCATAGACAATACACTTATTTATTTAGGATCAGATATTAATATCATGACCACTACATTCTTAGAAGTTTTACAATTGGGACAATTTCTCCAACCGACCCCCTCAATTCTCAAACTAGCAGACCGTACTATGGTAAAAACTTCTAGGGTTCTGGATGATTTTATTGTATCAGTAGCCTTATGAGAATATCCTATTGATTTCATGGTAGTAGAATCAAAGGATCCTTATAAAGGACATCCTATTATACTGAGAATACCATGGTTGGATACATCCAACGCCTTCATAGGATGTAGGGACAGGTAAATGACCATTTCTGATGGGTTGTCCACACAGAAGTTGGATTTATACCCCCCAGCATAACCTGTAACTGAGAACTTGTGGTGGTTAGATTTCCCCTTTGGGGATGAAAATATTGAATATCTCTTCTTTCCTAGTGACTACTCTTGGTAACTTCAGGAGCAGACTACTAATAATGTGTTAAACCAATTTGTCTCTTCAACAACTTGTATATATTTTCATTAGTATTTTGCTCAACTCGATCAAATGTTTGGGTATGATTTTCAAGAAAATATGGTCCTCTCAACATTCATGAATACAACATGTGTCTTTGCAATTGAAGAGCGTATAGGGTCATATACCATGCCTTGTGAAGTTAGCACTGGAAAGGTTTTACACATAAATGCAGGGTTAACCGAGAGTCAACAAGAACAATTTCTTAAGGTTCCTAAAATCCAATCCAGAGCATTTTCATGGGAATACACTGAAATGAAGGGTATACACCATGAAACTTGTATTTACCATATTTACATGGATGTTAGTATATTCCCTATAAGACAACCTTAGAGGAGGATGAACCCTTCATTGAAGGACATAGTTAAAGAAGAGTTACAAAAATCCTTAATGCTGGTTTCATCTACCCAATTTTAGATATTAAATGGGTATCTCCTCTAGTGGTAGTCCCAAATAAAGTTACAGGGAAATGGCATATTTGTGTTGAATTTCGAGAACTGAATAAGGCCACGCTTAAGGACTACTAATTTCATTTGCCCTTCATTGACCAAGTGCTATATACCTTTTTCGACAAACTATATTTTTCTTTTCTCAATGAATATAGTGGATACAATCATATTTTGATAGCACCTGAGGATCGGGATAGGACAAATTTTACATGTCCTTGGGGGAAATATTCCTATAGAGTTTTTCCATTTGGCTTATGTAATGCACCTGTCACTTTTCAGCATGCAGTTTTAGGAACTTTTTCTGATCTTATTAATGATTGTGTAGAGGTGTATATAAATGATTTTACAACCTATGGTAATACATTTCAAGACTCTCTTGATAATCGTGAAAAGTTCTTGATCCAATGTCAGGAAACAAATCTAGCCCTTAGTCATGAAAAATGTAAAATGCTATTAACAGAAGGCATAGTTTTGGGGCATCACGTTTCCTCACAAGGGATCAAGGTAGACCGTGCTAAGATAGAAGTATTTGTTGGTCTCCCCTCTCCAAAAAATCGAAAGGAAGTAAGAATATTTCGTTTTCATGTGGGTTACTATCGTTGTTTTATTGAAAATTTCACTAAAATAGTTGCACCAATGTTTAATCTTCTTATGAAGGATATAGAGTTCCAATGGACTGAATCACGCCAAAGTGCTTTTGAGGTCTTAAAAGCTAAATTATCAGTGGCACCAATACTTAGGGGTCCTGATTGGTCCCTTCCTTTTCAAATATCCCCCGATGCTTCTGACATAGCTATAGGAGGAGTTCTTGGTAAGAAATAAGGCCAAGCATCTTATGCAATATATTTTATTAGCAAAAATCTTACGCCTATCAAACTAAATTACACTATTACAGAGAAGGAATTTTTGGCAGTAGTCTACTCTATTAATAAGTTTTGTCATTACATCACAGGATATGAATATTTTGTGCATACAGATCATTCTTCCATCATATTTTTTATGAATAAACCAATTACCAATGGTATAGTGACCCGATGGATTCCTGTATTACAAGAATTTAATATCATTGTTGTCAATTGACCTAGTAGAGAAAATTTGGTAGGATATTTCCTCTTTCGTATTCAACATGATGATGGTGCCAAACCAGTTGATGATACTTTTGTTAGAAAATAGGACCGCAGAGCAATGGCAGATATACAGTTAAATCAATAAACAAGATGCAAAACACATTAAAACATTACAAAGAGACATAGATATAATGTGGTTCACCCAAATGATGGGCTACGTCCACAAAGAAATTGCCACTCCTTTTATTACAGTCCATAAAGATGAAGGGATACCAGTCCAGAAAGATGAAGGGATACACCCTGTAGTAAAACTACTGCACTTCCTCTTCACGCTCTCACAGTCTCTCTTCCAATACAATACAATACCATACTCAGTCATTTTAGAATGCTTTATTTTATAGGGGAAATACAATGGGAAAATTCTAGGGTTAACCCAATACCGTGGGTCTGCAAAACTATTGGCCAACACATATCCAAAAAAAATTCTGGAGGGCTCCACCCCTGAACCCCTGTTTCTCGGGGGCGCTGCCCTCAAACACCAAGGCAAGGGGAATGAGTGTACAGTACAACTGGGTTACAAACATGACTGAATAATATCTATGGATCTAGAATATTAGGCTCCACAACCAACAATATCCCACTTGGAGATTGATCACAACAACTCCAACGCTACTGCAATTTCTGGACTATGCTCTGGACCTTGGACTTGGCAAATTTCTTATTCTCACCTTCATGCTTGAAGGAAAATAGAAACTGAGCAGGAACTCAGTTTCTCTTTGGTTACTCCCTTTTTCAACATGTCTGTAGGATTTTGGCTAGTATGTATCTTTTCTAGTTTTAACAGTTCTTCATCTAGAACAAATATTATCAAGTGGTACTTGAGTTGTATATGTTTAGTCCTTGAATGAAAGGGTGATTTATTTGCATGATGAATGGAACTTTGGCTGTCGTTGTACAAGCTACTATTATCCCGCTTCTTACCCAATTCTTCCATGAACCTCTACAACCAAATCATCTCCTTACTAGCCTCTATAGGAGAAACATACTCTACTTTCGTTGTTGAAAGTGCAACAACCTGTTGCAGCTTTGAAATCCAATTTACTACTGTTCCACCCACAGTAAACACATACCTTGTGATGATCGTCTTGCTTTCTTTATCACCAGCCGTATCTGTATCAACATATCCCTGTATAACAGTGTTTGAACCTCCAAAACATAATGCATGTAAAATGGTACCTCTCAAATACTTGAGAATCCACTGTACTGCATTCCAATCCTCTTTACTTGAATTATTCATATACCTGCTCACAAATCCCACTACATGTGCAATATCTAGTCTTGTGCACACCATGGCATACATCAATCTTACAACCGCTAATGAATAGGGAATATTGGACATGTAATCTATCTCTTCCTGTGTCTCTGAACACATATCCTTGCTTAGTTTGAAATGGCTAGCCAAAGGTGTACTGACTAGTTTTGAATTCTGCATTCTAACCCTTTGCAACACCTTTTCTATGTACTCACCTTAAGACAACATCAATTTGTGATTTTTCCTATCTCTTGCTATTCTGATACCATTGATTTGCTTTGCAACACCCAAATCCTTCATTGCAAATGATTTAGCTAGTTTTCTTTTGAGCACATTTATATCCTACATGCTAGACCCTGCGACAAGCATGTCATCCACATACAATAGCAAGATAATATATCTTCCATTATTTAGCCTCTTGAAATAAAAAAAAGTGGTCAGAATGACATCTATCGTAACCTTGTTCTATCATAAACTTATCAAATTTTAAATACCACCACCTTGGAGCTTGATTCAGGCCATACAAGCTCTTCTTCAACCTGCAAACCAAATTCTCCCTCCCTTTGATCTCATACCCTTGTGGCTACTACATATAAATCTCTTCCTCCAAATCCCCATAGAGAAAGGTTGTTTTTACATCTAATTTTTCAAGATGCAAAGCTTCTACCGCCACTAGACTTAAAATAGTTCTAATTGAAGTCATTTTAACAATAGGAGAAAATATTTCATCAAAGTCTATACCTTTCTTTTGTGCAAACCCCTTTACAACAAGTCTAGCCTTGTACTGCTTCTTGCCTCCATCTTCTTCCTTCAACCTGCAAACCCATTTATTCTACAATACCCTTTTTTCTGTAGGAAAATTAGCCATATCCCAAGTCTAGTTTCTTACCAATGAATCCATTTTCTCATCCATGCCTTGCTCCCACTTCTTTCTAGTTTCTACCTGTATTGCTTCTTCATAACATTTTGGTTCACCAGAATCGGTCATCAATAAATAATACAGTGAAGGAGAGAATCGTTCAAGGGGTCTACTTAACCTGGTAGAATTTCTTACAGTTGCAGGAGTTTTAGGTACTTGCTGCTTCTCTTGATTTTCTGGTGTTTTGGGAACTTCATTTCCTTTGATTTCATTAGGCACTATGTACTCTGTGTTTTCTTTTTCTTCTTTCTTTCCCTGCAAATGATTTTTGTACATGACCTTTTCATTGAATACTACATCTCTACTCCTAATTATTGCGATTTGTAAGATCCCATAAGCGATAACCAAAATCATCAACCCGTATCTAATAAATGTACATTTCTTGGATTTAGCCTCAAGCTTTGTTCTATCATCTTTATCAATATGGAAAAATGCTTCACAACCAAAAGTTCTCAGAAATGAGTATTTTACCTGTTTACCTATCCATGCCTCCTTTGGAACGCCACCATCCAAAGCACTTGAAGGCCCTTTATTTATTAAATAAACAACAGTGTTTACAACATCATCCCAAAAATGTAAGAACAACCTTGCATGCAATCTCATGCAACTTGCATGCTCCATGATCATTCTATTCATCCTTTTTGACACACCATTTTCTTGTGGTGTTCTAGGGACTGTCTTCTCTCCGCGAATCCCATTGCGTGAATAGTAACTGTCAAACTCCTTGCTATAGTACTTGCCTCCATTATCAGATCTGAGACATTTCAACCTTTTTCCTCTCTCATTCTCAGCCAAATATTTCCACTTCTTAAAAGTATCAAACACATCAGATTTTTTTCTAATGCAATAAACCCAAGTTTTTCTAGTTGCATCATCAATAAAAGTAACATAATAACGAGAGCCACCAAGAGATTGTACCTAAGCCGGTCCCCATACATCTATATGGACAAGCTCTAACTTTTCACTCTTCTTTTGTTTCCAAACCCTGAGAAATATAACTCTCTTATGTTTTCCATAAACACAGTTCTCACAGAATTCCAAACTTACCTGCTTCAAATCTGGAAGTAGTTTCCTTGAGTGGAGAATCTGCATCCCTTCTCACTCATGTGGCCAAGCCTATGATGCCACAACACCACATTTGTTTCTGTGGAAGCTACATAGATAGAATAATCAGTATTATGAGAACATAAATATAATGTACCTACCCTATCTCCTTTTTTTATTACCAATGATCCTTTAGTGATCTTCCACAATGTTTCTCCAAACGTAGACAAGCAACCGCTATCTCCCAACTGCCTTGTTGAGATCAGATTTCTTTTCATAGTAGGAATGTGCCTTACATCCCTTAGCATCCAGTCATTTCCATTATTTAACTTAATCTGTACCTTACTCTTTCCAACAATTTTACATGGTTCATCATCCCCCAATAGCACATGCCCAAAATCACCTTGAACATAATCATGAAAGAATTTCCTATATGGTGTAGCATAACATGAAGCCCCTGAATCAACTACCCAATAATCACTAGTATTATCTAATGCAAGAATCAAAGAATCTTATAACACATCACCTATTACATTCGCTTCCTAAGTAGTCTCTTGCTGTATGTCTCCTTTCTTCTTTGGAGCTCTACAGTATTTCTTCAGATGTCCTTTCTTACCACAGTTTTGGCACTCTATTTTTCCAAATCTAGAATTGGATCTGCCCCTTTTATACTTTCCCCAATTTCTTGGGCTCCTTCATCTCTCGTTTTGTCTCCCTCTTCTCTCCATGGTCAACGCATTACCTGATGTCTCACTTGTGCTTTTTCTTCGCATTTCCTCGCTAATAATAACACCAAAAACATCATCAAACTTAAGAGTGTTTGAACTAGGGATAGAGTTACTTATAGCCATGGCCAAGCTATTCTAGCTTTCTGGCAATGAGAACAAGATTAGAAGAGTCCTAACCTCATCATCAAAGTTCACTTTTACAGAAATTAACTAACTGGTAAGTGTATTAAACTCATTTAAATGGTCAAAAATAGATCCACCTTCTGACATCTTCATATCAAATAAACACTTCATTAAAAATACATTGTTAGAAGCCAAGGGTTTTTCATAGAGATTACTCAATGCACTCATCACACCCTCCATTGTTTTTTCTTTTGAAATATTGAAGGCCATCAACGAAGCCAGGCACAGCTGTATTGTTCCTAGTGCCTTTCTGTCAAGAACCTCTCATTCTTCATCTTTCATAGCCATCGTATTTTTTGCTTATCTGCCCAATGGCAGGTACAGATCCTTCTGGTATAGATAATCCTCCATTTACATCTTCCATAATTGATAATTTTGGCCATTAAATTTCTTGACCCTAAACTTTCCTTCTTCTACCATTGCTCCCACTCAAACCAGGAACCCTTCTTTCATGCAAGTTTACCAACCAAATAGACCTTTTGGCTATGATACCAATTGTTAGAAAACAGGACCGTAGAGCAATAATATATATACAATTAAATCAATAAACAAGATGCAAGCCACATTAAAACATTACAGAGAGACACAGATATAACGTGGTTCACCAAAACGATGGGCTACGTCCACAAAGAAATTGCCAGTCCTTTTATTACAGTCCAGAAAGATGAAGGGATACACCCTGTAGAAAAACCACTGCAGTTCCTCTTCACGCTCTCATAGTCTCTCTTCCAATACAATACAATACCATACTCAGTCATTTTACAATGCTTTCTTTTATAGGGGAAATACAATGGGAAAATTCTAGGGTTATCCCAATACCATGGGTCCGCAAAACTGTTGGCCAACATATATCCCAAATTTTTTTCTCTGGGGCTTTGCCCCCAAACCCCCATTTCTTAGGGGCACTACCCCTGAACCCTCGTATCTTGGGGGCGCTACCCCCAAACCCCTGTGTCTCGAGGGAATTTCTCCCGAACCCCCTTTTTTGGGGCGTTGCACTAAAACCCAAGGCAGGGGGAATGAGTGTACAGTATAACTAAATAATATATTTGGATCTAGAAGATTAGGCTCCACAACCAACAACTTTCCTTGAAGAACATCTATTTGTTGTGTCTATTCAAACCCCTTGGTTTGCAGACATTGCTAATTATTTGGCAATTGGGAAGTTACCTAACCACTTGTCTCCTCATGAGAAATGTCGAATTATCATCAAGAGTTATAGTTACTCTTAGGTTGATAATGACCTTTTCCGTATAGGCCCAGATCTTATTATTAGACGATGTGTATGGTAAGACAAGATGATAGAAATCGTCTGTGCATGCCATGATGGTCCATGTGGAGGACACTTTTCTAATAAGTGGACAACATACAAAGTGTCACATTCTGGTTATTACTGGCCAAGCATTTTCAAGGATGCTGCCAGATATGTTAGAGGATGCGATATTTTCCAAAGAATGGGTATACCTATGTCATTGGACGAGAAGCCTTTATAGCCTCAGGTCATGATTGAGACTTTTGAGAAGTGGGCTCTTTATTTTGTAGGACCAATCTCTCTCATGTCCTATAATAAGAAATACATACTGGTTTTCATATATTATGTCACCAAATGGGTAGAAGCTAAAGCTTTTCTCCGAGCTATAGAGAAATTTGTGGTAGAATTTATATACGAAGAGATATTCACTCGATTTGGTGTGCCTAGAGAAATCGTCATTGACTAAGGTTCTCAATTCACCTTTAAAGTAATGAAAGAGATTACCACAAAATATAGTATATGACATTGCAAATCCTCACCTTACCATCCACTAGCCAATGGCCAGGTAGAATCAACCAATAAGGTATTGGAAGCTATCTTAACCAAAACTATTCAGCTACATCATAAATATTGGGAAGATAAAATCCCAGAGGCTTTGTGGGCCTATAGAATAACTTGGAGAAACACTACTGGACATACACCCTATGATTTAGTATATGGGAAACAAGTCCTTTTGCCTATTGAATTCCAAGTTAATGCTTTTCGTATGGTTGTGCAATTAGGTATGGATTTAGAAGAGGCACAGAAACATCAAATCTTACAGATTAACGAATTGGATGAGATTAGACAAGATGCACTCCAAAGGACAATGTTAATACAAAATCAACAAAAGAAATGGCATGATAAATTTATTATGCAAAAGCAGTTTAATACTGGATATTGGGCATTGTTATTCGACTCAAGGTATACAAATTTCAAAGTAAAATTAACTACCCATTGGCTGGGTCCCTATGAGGTAGTTACAACCTTTGATAATGGGTCAGTAGAGATTATGGTAATCGATGATTCACAAACTTTGTTTTCTGTAAATGGACACAGAATTAGACTTTACCATTAACCAATCTCTAGAAAAGATTTCATGAAGAATGTCTTACAACAAAAGGAGATGGAGCCGGTTGAAGAGGAAGTCATTCCTCCTCATCCTGATTCTTAAACTATTTTGCGTTGTTTTGTTGGAGCAGGGTCCCGCAGCTACAGAAGAAGCTGCTAGTTTAGTGGAAAGGTAAAGTTTTGGCCGAAAGAAGATAAGGCAGAGCTATGACGCCGTAGCACGTTTCCAGCTGGAGAGCAGAGCCGGAAACCATGACTTTCAAGATAGAAAAGTCAAGAAGGCAATGGTACCCGAGCGGCCGAGAGAAGAAAGCTCAACCACTGCATTGAAGGCAGCGACGGAAGACAGGAGGGCTCAGCGACCCTCATAAAGAAGAAGGAGCAATGAGGCTCAAGCATTGAAGGCGAAGGATAGAAGGAGAAGCGGTGCATAGTACCCATGGTCAGTGCCCAGAAGCATGGAAGACTGCAGAGAGCTGTGGTGTGACGGGAAGCGGCTACCTCAAGGACAGAGAGGACCGACTGTCAGTAATTAGGGTATGGGTTTACTGTTGGGACAGGCCCACAGTGTTGTAATGGTGAGACCTTTGAGCCGCCTATAAAAGCTTGTATGTTGTATTGTAAAGGGTTGGTTGGATAGTGGTTAGTTAGTTGGTTCATATGATGAGTCGTTAGTTGGTTAGTTGATTATTTTTGTAGATTCAGGAGTCAGCCAGACAGACTGTGTTGTAACGATCCAAACACCTACCTTGTCTGTGAGTCATTTGAGTCTGTATGTAACGACCCACAGAGATTGACAGAGAGGGAAGGATAAACTTGAAAGAAAGGCAATATAGAGATAGAAGTAGGCCAGAGGTCTAGAAGAGATCTCGCACTGCATATGCGGTGCAACAGACTGTGCTAACTTCCCTCAAGAAATATAATAGAAGCACAGTTTGGTGGACGTAGCTCCCATCCTGGGGGTGAACCACATTAAATCTGCGTGTTATGTGTTGCATGAATGTGATTGTACTTGCTTATTGTTACTGGTTATTATGCATATGATGTTAGTTGCAGTAAGTGAATGTATGTATTGTTCAGTTCATGGTAATACAGGAAGATAGAGATAAGTTGAAGTATTTTAGTAAGCTGTTTAAAGATTCCTTTACGTTTGTTTCTAATGACCATTTAATCACAATATAACTTCTGGGAAGTGTAGTTTCACACATCGACACAGTCAATGCTAAGAGTGCAAAGTCGTAGAGGTAGGATATCGCAGAGAGGCGATATCGCACCGACAGAGGAGCTGTGGTGCGCGATACTGCGAGCTGAGGGCTTAGCATTGAGGAGAGGTCGGGTGTCCTGTGGTGCGCAGAGATGCGATAAGGTTGGAGGTATTGTGAGTAAGTGTAATTTGTGCGACTTGGGAAGAAATCGTGCGACTTGAGCGTGGATAAGAATTGCACAGCTAAAAGAGCTACGAGTAGAAGGGGATGTGCGATGTGCAGAGTTAACCGACGTAGAGAGAAGTAGGATGCCCAGAACCTGGTCCAAGACACTTGAGTCTTGGCCAACCCATTAGATTCACTTCGGGTGAGACTTCAGATCGCTTCACGGTCTGTCACCGAAAGGGATAGTGAGCTACGGGTGTTGTTGGTTGATTATAGTAAACCCGGGTCTGCCCATGCAATCAACAAATGGTTCCGTTGCCGGTTTAAATGACTGGGAGTCAATGTTCTATTGGCATCCTACCAGAGAAGAGTTTCACCAGTGGCTGGATTCAAACTTAAGGGAGTTTTCCAAGAAAGAAAACTGAAGCCCTAAACTGAGCACAAAGGCCTGGTTAGTAAAGCATATTGCTTCAGACATACATGCTATATTTTTTGAAACCTACGGAAACGAGCTTTTTGAATGGTTATCCAAGTTGACAGCTAGCAACACATTCAAGAAAAAAAGAAACATTGTTTGGACACTGGAGCTCATTCAGACTGTGCAGAACCTTGACAATCCGATCACGAGAGTAGTGGACTTCTGGCTTACCAGCGTGCTAGACGGCTTTGTTACAGAATTTGCAGTCGATCAGAGAAAGAGTTTCAGCGAAGCCGAACGATACTTCTTCAGAGTATATCATGGTAAGTACCTAAGATCTCTAAACTTGTCCCTTAAGATGCTGCTATATGAAAAAGGAATAATGGATCTAGTCTCAGATAAATAAGTAAAGATAGTAATGTCACAAGAGTTTGAAATTGATTTTGATGACATTGGACGAACACGTAGTGGAAAGAAGTATAAAGTAGATTTTAGCTCTCCTATATTTGAAGACAGTTCAGACAGTATTAGACAACAGAGCCCTAGCACCACAGGAGAACCAGAGGGGGGTATCCCTTACCACCCCTATACTCCACAGAAATAGACATGGACTCAGAATAACCCCGTAGGTACTCCATCTAGTAGTTCACAGACAATACCTACTTCCACTACATCACCTTTACCTACACCGCTGAGTGGTAGTACCCCAGCCAGTCAAAACCCACCACAGAGAAATAGAATGGGAGATGACATTAAGCTACCTATTTTTAAAGGTACAGGAGCAGAAGACCCAGAACAGCATTGGTTCCTATGCGAAGCCATGTAGACCATTAAAACAATCAACGATGATAACCTTAAACTTGTACAGTTGGTCACCACACTCAGAGATAGAGCCTTGACATGGTACATAAAGTATACTACATTGCCCAAGACGCTTTCCCAGGTCAAGAACGCCATGATCAAAGAGTTTAAGAAACCTAAGTCTGAGTCTCAGTGCATTACAGAGATTAAGGATATTAAGCAGTTACCATCAGAGTCAGTATGGGACTTTGACCAGAAATTCAAAGCTCTTATAGACCAAGTAAGTTTTGAGTTTACGCCGGAGCAGCATAAGGAATGGTTTATTGCAGCACTGCTCCCTCATATCAGAATGCCACTAATGTAGTAGAAACTCACTACCCAAGACGAAGCGCTGGAGATGGCAATGAAACTAGAGGCTTCACCCTTAGCAGAAACCAGTGCAGGCATGACAACTCTACAGACCCAGTTGGCCAACCTCACGTTATAGATACACGAACTTAAAAAAGGCAAAGAGGTTATGCAAGACATATGGTGTATAAAGTGTAGAGCACAGGGCCATAGTAAAGACAATTGTCCAGTCTTTGCAGACTATTTAGCGTCAGGGGCTCCTAACCCCTTACCACGAACACAAGGGCCATGGTGTGAAATATGTAAAACACAAGGACATCCACCTCAGCAATTCCCATTGCTTCAGAAGTATGTACAAACACCTAAGAACCTATATTGTATTTTCTGTAAATCCGTCGGGCATGATCAACAGGACTGCCGAACTTATGATCTCATGTCAGAGAGACAACATGATGTGTACAGAGTCCAAGCAGACACACAGGGTCCAGCAGCAGGACCACCACCGGATCAGACTTATGGAGGCCGTGGAGGAGGATTCAGAGGACGAGGCCGTGGCAGAGGCTTCGCACGAGGAGAAGGCTTTGGCCGGGGAGGGGGTTTTTGCCAAGGTCATGGACCAGTCACTTGTTATAATTGCGGAATTGTAGGACACTATGCTAGGGACTGTCAGAACGCCACTACTACTTGTAACTACTGCAAATCTTATGACCATACCATAGAAGAGTGCCCTATCCTAATAGCTAAGATGAAAGACCCTAAGCCAACAGCACACCAGAACATCCATCTTATTTCCGCTGAACCTAAGGAACCAGAACCAACAGTTAACATTGTAACTAGAAGTGGTGCTTCCACCAGTGGTACATCGCACGCTATTGAAAAGAACGCAGGTCAGTCGTGGGTACGCAGAGCTCCTAGTAAAACAACATCATTAGACTTATAGAAGAATAAAGAGACATTTCACGAAGCCAAGGCTTCCTTTGAGGAACCTACCCCATCAGGATCTCAAGTACCGCCATCTAGGGGTGTACCAGAGCAAACACCTTGTGGCAATAGCCCTGAGCAGGCACAGCAGGCTACGACATCGGGAAGATGCGATGAGGATGAATCGACAGGAAGTGTACAATCCTTCCTGCACAGCTGCATGAAACTCCTAAGAAATGACAAAGTTGTCGGTGAGCTACAGCACATGATAGATCAGTGTCAGCAACCATCTCTCTCAGGCAGTGCACACCGCACTGTCCATAATATTACAAGACATACAAGGATAGGAAGAGAAATGAAATTCACAGCGCAGATTAGTGAATTTGAAATGGATGAGGTTGTCTTAGATCTAGGATCAGAGGTCAATGTTATAACTAAGCAGACATGGGAACAGATGGGTAATCCTCAGTTAGCCCTATCGCCTATCCACCTAAGATTAGCTAATCAGCAGCGAGTATCACCATTGGGTCGACTACCGCAGGTGCCAGTTGATATTGACGGAGTTCGTACTTTTGCAGACTTCGAGGTTATAGAAATCATGGGCGACAGTTGACCTTATCCAGCACTATTAAGTATTGATTGGGCGATCGGTAGCAAGGCTGTCATCAACCTAAAGAGAAGACAGATGACCTTCAAGGATGCGTAGATCCGGGTCATCACGCCATTGGATCCTCTCCAGGGTCCTAGATATATTGAACCTATCCGAGTAGAAGAAGAGGTATTTAACATCGATAATCTCTACCAAATGACTGCAAACCAGAATGACTATATAAATCCCACTGCAGAAGGGCATATTAGTTGGCGATGCGACAGCTCATGCGCATCGGATTCTGATGTCGACTTAGAGAACTGGCAGAACAGACTTTACGAAGTCTCAGCGCGCAGATGTGCGTTTATAAGTAAGTCACTACGATGGATTGGCACAAAAATCAATGAGATTCCATCCTATCATGGACTGACAGATATCCAGGACTTCCTTGAGCAGTTTGAGCAGCAGATCCCTTACGAGCAGAGGATCCCAGCTATGGACCTTGCAGTTCGAGCCACACCTGCAAGATGGTGGTATGCACACAAAGAAAATATTGCTTCATGGGACGATATTAAGAGACTCATGACGATCAGATTTTCTGTCGACAGAGAGTATATCCAACACAAGTACATAGGAGAAACTGATCCCAGAAAACACATTCAGGCATGTGAACAGAGCTGGTTGAACGTCCCCGAGGACGAGTGGATTCACCGATTCATCCACAGATTGGATATAGTTCCAAGGAACTGGTACACAGAGACCGAATTGTGCAAGGGGACGACCACATGGTCACTCATGACAGACAGTTTCCTACTCACCTTTGCGTTTGATTCAGAACATCCAAGTGTTGCTCAGGCCCTAGACATAATCAAGACTAAGATATTTGAAGATTACCCCACATCAGTGCCAGCTGAACCTGAGTGGGATGTCCAGTTAAAAGAGGTGTTGGAATGCTATAATTTTGCATCAGAAACAGAGAAGGCGGATGAGGATCCTCGCAATACTAACATTCCTGAATCAGAAGGGACTCCCGATGTGAAGGGACCACAGTTAGAGATTCCAGCAATCACCGAGCCTGTCAAAATAAAAAAAATCAATATTGGCACAGACGAAGAACCTAAGTTTGCTTCTATTGGAGACTACTGGAATGATGAAATAGTCGGGCAGATCACAGATCTGCTACATGACTATCAGGACCTATTTCCCACCAAGTTCACAGAGATGAAGGGAATAGTTGGAGACTTGGGAGTCATGAGGATACCATTGAAGGAGGATGCTAGACCAGTTAAGCAGCATCCATATAGATTGAATCCACACTACAAAGAAAAAGTAAAGGATGAAATCGATCAAATGCTAGCAGCAGGCATCATTGAGCCAGTAGAGGAAAGCGAATGGGTTAGTCCTATGGTAGTGCAAGAAAAGAAAACAAAAGGGGACATCAGGATCTGTTTTGATCTGCGAAAAATCAACGATGCATCACTTCACGACCCATTTCCCACACCGTTCACTGATGAAGTATTAGACAACGTAGGATGACAGGAAGTCTACTCCTTCATCAATGGATTTTCAGGTTACCATCAGATCAGAATACACCCAGAAGATCGAGCCAAGACCACCTTTGCAATAGAATGGGGCTCGTTCCAGTATATGGTAATGCCCTTTGGTCTTAAGAATGCACCAGCTATATTTTCTAGAGTAGTAGTTGCTGTCTTTAAAGAATACATCCATAAGTTCTTAGAGGTATATTTTGACGACTGGATTGTATTTGGGTTAATCGATAAGCACATAGGAGATTTAAGACTGATGTTAGAGAAATGTAGGCAGTACCAAATCTCTCTAAACTTGAAGAAATGTATATTTTGCACACCATTTGGTATTTTGTTGGGCCACATTGTTTGCAGACAAGGCTTGATGGTAGACCCCGCGAAGATCGCTATCATTGTAAACCTTCCAGCACCTAACTCAGTCAAGCAACTAAGGACAGTACTTGGTCATACCGGGTACTACAGAAAGTTCATCAAGGGCTACGCAAAGATTACAGCGCCGATGGAGAAATTGCTAAAGAAGGATGTAAAATTCCTATGGAATAAGGAATGCCAGCAGAGTCTAGACATACTTAAGGAGAAGATGGTTACAGCACCCATCCTAGTATTCCCGGACTGGACTAAGCCTTTCCATGTACATGTGGATGCATCCGCCATCGCATTAGGAGTCGTCTTGACCCAGCCAGAAGAAGGGGATCTTTACCATCCCATTGCATATTCTAGCAGAAAGCTATCAAGAGCGGAAAAGAACTACACCACAACAGAAAGGGAGGGCTTAGCTATGGTATATGCGCTGCAAAAGTTCAGGCACTATCTATTGGGCGCCTCGTTTAAAATGTTTACTGACCATTCCACATTGAAGTACCTAGTCAATAAACCAGTGTTAGGGGGGAGAATCTGCAGATGGTTACTCCTCTTCCAGGAAAATGATTTTGAAATCATTATGAAACCAGGAAGACTGAATGTAGGACCGAATCATCTATCACGGTTAGACTCAGGAGAAGAGCCCAGTAACCTAGAAGACAATCTACCAGATGCGCCGTTGTTTTCCATACAGATTGCAGATGAGTACTATGCCGACATTATTCAATTCCTCACCACAGGAGTAGCACCTGACGAGTTTACGAAGCAGAAAAAGAAGCAGTTGGTTGTTAAAGTAGCAGACTTCACCCTCCTCGCAAGACACCTATACAAATTAGGTCCGGATGAAGTTCTGCGTAGATGCGTGATTCCACATGAAAAAGACGCTATTATCAGAGAGGCTCATTCAGGAACCGCAGGAGGTCATTTCGCTGGAAAGCCGACTACGCAGAAAATCCTGGAGGCAGGATTATGGTGGCCTACGTTGCATAAAGACACTAAGGACTTCTGTAGACGCTGCAATATCTACCAACGGGTAGGAAAACCCTCGTGACACGATGAAATGCCGCTACGACCGCAGGTCACGCTGCGCGCATTTGACAAATGGGCAATAGATTTTGTGGGTCCTATCAACCCACCAGGAAAGCGCACGGGTGCGAGATACATTATCACCGAAATAGAGTACCTCACCATATGCGTAGAGGCCAAGGCTGTAAGAAACTTTGATGCTGTTACAGCCGCACAGTTCCTCTTCGAAAACATCATCAGTAGATTCGGGTGCCCAGTAATTCTGATGAGCGATCAAGGCACACATTTCTTGAACCACACCATCGAGGCTTTAACAGAAGAATTCCAGATTCAGCACCATAAGAGCACTCCTTACCATCCACAGGCTAATGGTACGGTAGAGGCCTTCAATAAGATTCTAGAGAATGCTTTGACTAAGATCTGCAATAGCCAAAGGAATGATTGGGACCTTCGAGTTAACGTTGTATTATGGGCATATAGAACTACATGCAAGAAACTCACGGGACACAAACCTTTCAGCTTGGTGTATGGGCAGGAGGCTGTGATGCCTATGGAGTATATTCTTCCCAGTTTAAGAATCGTTCAGATTACCGGGATGACTGATGTAGACACAGTGGAGGAAAGGTTAGCACGGCTGCTTACCTTGGAAGAAGACAGATTCATTGCTGGATTCCATCAGACAGTGCAGAAAGCACGAGAAAAATCCTGGCATGATAGACACATTAAGAACAAGACTTTCCAGATCGGAGACCTAGTGCTCCTATATGACAGTAAATTCATTAAGTTTCCAGGGAAGTTTAGAACGCATTGGCTGGGGCCATACCAGATCCAACAAGTCACAGAGGGAGGTGCTGTTCAACTCAGTCAGCTGAACGGGGAGCTTCTTCCCACATGGATTAACGGCAGTAGGCTTAAGCTCTATAGTGACAGCCTCCCCACCTATCAGTACTAGCATGAACAGTTTAAAATGGTGCAGATGTCCAGTGTAGTTGAAAGGAGGCATCGCACCGGGAATGAGTCTACACTTTAAAAAAAATAAAAAAAAATAAAAAAAAAATTTGACACTGTTTGTTCGCGCAGGTGATGCGGAGTTACATCGCAGCAGTAAGATGTTTCCCCCTGCCATGTACCTAGCTTGCAATCGTCAGAGGGCCGTCAAGTCACTATCTGACAGGTAGTTAATGAAGAAATGACCGGTATCCCTTACTGTAGATTTGGCAACAGTATAATAAATTTTTCCAGATTTGGTAAATCTTCGACGAGAGTGGCACCTGGACATGCACGCTTTGAGGGACACGTGATCAGATTTCAACAATTATGGCAGATTAGAATGATGGGTAGGGTCTCGTCTAGGTAATTATGATGACCAACGGGTTTGACCCAGGATGACCGTTGCGTCCGGTAGTGTGCCTTCGGCATAAAAGCAGACATCCTTCAAGAAGGAACGGTACAGTTTCCAAAATCTCGAGAGATATACAGGGCAGTGCTAAGTGTCCCCTGTACAGAGCCAATTAAGTTACAGAGTATAGTTACTTCTAGAGTTCGAAGCCATTGCACGCCCAGAGTATTTAGCCAAGCGGGGGTTCTGACTGAGGACGAACCTCTAGAAGAGAAAATTGAAGGAACAGAGGACTCCAAGATTGATCAAGCATTGCTTGATTCGGTGAAATAGTGCGCCGAGGAGATGAAGAATGAAGTCGCAGGAATTCAAGGCAGGTTACAGCGCACTTCGTAGGAGGTGAAGGAGAAGCTACAGCAGGAGAATCCTGTTGTAGGTGGCTCGAGGACGAGCCACAAGTGAGTGTTAGGGGACTGTTGGAGCAGGGTCCCGCAGCTACAGAAGAAGCTGCTAGTTTAGCAAAAAGGTAAAGTTTTGGCGGAAAGAAGACAAGGCAGAGCTACGACGCCGTAGCACGTTTCCAGCTGGAGAGAAGAGCCGGAAACCATGACTTTTAAGATAGAAAAGTCAAGAAGGGAACGGTACCCGGGCGACCGAGAGAAGAAAGCTCAACCACTGCATTGAAGGCAGCGGCCGAAGACAAGAAGGCTCAGTGACCCTCATAAAGAAGAAGGAGCAATGAGGCTCAAGCATTGAAGGCGAAGGAAAGAAGGAGAAGCAGTGCATAGTACCCATGGTCAGTGCTGGAATCATGGAAGACCGCAGAGAGCTGTGGGACGGGAAGCGGCTACCTCAAGGACAGAGAGGACCGACTGTCACTAATTAGGGTATGGGTTTACTGTCGGGACAGGCCCACAGTGTTGTAATGGCGAGACCTTCGGGCCGCCTATAAAAGCTTGTATGTTGTATTGTAAAGGGTTGGTTGGATAGTGGTTAGTTAGTTGGTTCATATGATGAGTCGTTAGTTGGTTAGTTGATTATTTTTGTAGACTCAGGAGTTAGCCAGACATACTGTGTTGTAACGATCCAGACACCTAGCTTGTCTGTGAGTCATTTGAGTCTGTATGTAATGACCCACAGAGATTGACAGAGAGGGAAGGATAAACTTGAAAGAAAGGCAATATAGAGATAGAAGTAGGCCAGAGTTCTAGAAGAGATCTCACGCTGCATATGCGGTGCAACAGACTGTGCTAACTTCCCTCAAGAAATATAATAGAAGCACAGTTTGGTGGACGTAGCTCCCATACTGGGGGTGAACCACGTTAAATCTGCGTGTTATGTGTTGCATGAATGTGATTGTACTTGGTTATTGTTACTGGTTATTATGCATATGATGTTAGTTGCAGTAAGTGAATGTATGTATTGTTCAGTTCACGGTAATACAGGAAGATAGAGATAAGTTGAAGTATTTTAGTAAGCTGTTTAAAGATTCCTTTACGTTTGTTTCTAATGACCATTTAATCACAATATAACTTCTGGGAAGTGGAGTTTCACACATTGACATAGTCAACGCTAAGAGTGCAAAGTCATAGAGGTAGGATATTGCAGAGAGGCGATATCGCATCGACAGAGGAGCTGCGGTGCGCGATACTGCGAGCTGAGGGCTTAGCGTTGAGGAGAGGTCGGGTGTCCTGTGGTGCGCAGAGATGTGATAAGGTTTGAGGTATTGTGATTAAGTGGAAGTTGTGCGACGTGGGAAGAAATCATGTGACTTGCGCGTGGATAAGAATCGCGTAGCTGAAAGAGCTACGAGTAGAAGGGGATGTGCGACGCATAGAGTTAACCGACGCAGAGAGAAGTAGGATGCCCAGAACCTGGTCCAAGACACTTGAGTCTTGGCCAACCCATTAGATTCACTTCAGGTGAGACTTCAGATCGCTTCGCGGTCTGTCGCCGAAAGGGCCAGTGAGCTAGGGGTGTTGTTGGTTGATTATAGTAAACCCGGGTCTGCCCATGCAATCAACATGTTTTTATGTACATATGTAAATATATTTTTATTTCTTTAATAAATAAAATTCATTTTTGATAAGATGACTACATTTATGGAGGGAATTTGGCTGTACAATCAACTTATGGAATTTTGTCAAATAAAACACAAAGGCTCTTTTCCCTTATCTAAACTTTAATAAAATTTATATGAATTTTTCTCGATGCATATGTTTTTGTTGCAAATAAAAATTTGAATCATCTAACATGTGGTTTTGCAGTTTGATTACAAGAACCTTGTTTCTTTAACCATCCCATGAAATGTTACCTAAAAGGGGAAGTGCTCTAGGAACTTATAATTCATCCTATTTTTTTTACAACATAGGGAGTTATAATGAAATTACAATATTTCTTATATTGTTTCTACCCAGTTTCTTTGATGATTCCTTATGATTTTATGGTGATTGATTCAGATATGTATAGTTCAAACTTATCATTAAAACAATTGCTTAATACCTATTTTAATCATCATGTGCTTCAAAGTTCTATTTTACAACTAAGGACTACACGTTCATCCTATACTCATTATCCAAACTTGTTTCTTAAGGATTTTTGAGGAAACTACAGAATAAGTGGAATTCCTACTTGTGGGGAACATTACTTTTTTTATGAAGAAGATAGACTAACTAGTCTGAGAACAACTTTAAGTTATTATCTTTTGACATGATTTATAATTTAGGCCACTATAAACTTTTCTTTACTTATAAGAATAGCGTTCAAAAATATGAATTATGTGTTTAGTAGGATTAGACCGCTCTAAGTATCAACCAAATTCCACATGTTAAAAAAACAAACCTTTATACGAAGCAAACCCATTGGAGTACTGAACAGGCTTGCTGGCAGTGGGTCCATGCTAACTAATATCTTTAAACAAGGAATCTTGGTAAGTGTAAATGAAACCATTGTGGTAATGAACAGGCTCACTAGCATGGTACCAAGATAAACCCACTGAGGTACTAAACATGCCTGCTGGAAGCGGGGAAATATTAGGTAAAAGAGGTCTAGTTAATGCATTACTATGCACATGGTTCGTAAAAAAAAGAGACTAAACAAACAAAGCAGAAAAAAAGAACAATACATGTTTATGCCAATTCTTCATCATGTCATTTGAGAATGGTTGTAAGTAGGAATTGAGACTCTATCATCTACTTCAATAATATCTAGGATATAATTGTTCTAAAAATGGGACCCATATCTATAGAAATCTCATGAAATCGAGGGTGAACTTAAAATATTCTTTGGATGACAAGATATCCTTAAAATGAGGCATGAATGACTAGTTTCTCCTCTGGCATTTTTCGCATCAATTATACACTTGTTATTGTATAATCTTCTTAGCCAGTGTTATTCTTGATGGAAATATATATCTGAATCATCTCCATTTACCAGTTAGTATTTCTTTTTCTTACTAATAATAGAAGCATTTTTATAAATATTTGTTATATTATTTAGAACTCAGTCATATTTTCTTTGATGGCTTGAGGACATGCCATATTTTTGGTTTGGGGGAAGCTTAGAAAGTTTTTAAATGTCTTTTTTTACTCTCTGAATGTTTATACAAAGTTTCATTTATTTCTAACAAAAGTATATATTTTTTTCAGATGTTTTTCGAAATAATGCAATTAACGGAAGTCTGTTCTAATCCGTGAGGGACAATGCAATGAAGGTTTAATAAAGTTGGTTTACATAATCATATTGTGTTCTTACAACTGAAAAAATTTTACTGCATAATTAGCAGTAGTTAGATTCAGTAAAGTGTATATTTTTATAGAAAATCCATATGAAGGATCATATGAAGGGTCGAATGCCGGTCCGAATGAAATGCCAAATTACTATCCGAATGAAAACCATGATATTATAGAACCAATGGTTAAGTGTGATAAGGTGTTAGCTTATTTTTATTTTTGTGTAAAAATTTAAATTAGCTGAACTGTACCCATAATTATTAAATCACAAAATCACATCCACATGCTTACAAAAGCATTATGACTCCATTAGGACTAATTTCGACCTATGATTTTGATTACGATTTTGACATAATATGATCTCATTTAAAATCTATATGAGTGTGATATGATTTTAGGATCTTTTCAATCATCATTACACTATCATTACCTTTATATTCTTACCCAATTATAGGAAGAAATAATCAAGTGACCTATCCTCTTGTTAGTTTAGGTTATTATGATTTTGAATGCATATTTATGGAATTGTATTGAGTAATTGTTATAATCTCACAGATCACATAAGGTTACCAATAATACACATAAAGAATCATATAAACATATAGAGACAAGAGACTAGAATAGGTAGTAGAATAAAACATTTTATTATAGAATCACATGAGGGTCCATACATATACAAAACCGAACCGAGTTCTTAACTGGCTCAACAGCCTATTATATATGATTACAAATGGTTATGAGTAACTAATTGTCGGTTCAGTCAACCGAAACAAACTTTGGAGGACAACCTAATCTCCAATTAGTTAATTAACTTGACTAGTCGGCTCAATGACTAGCTCCTCCAACATCTCCCCTAGCAACAAAATCTTTCTTCATCCCAAAGAAATACGGGAGGTACAAAACTCTATCTCAAGTAGCTTCCTTTTTGTTGTTTCGTCTTCATGGGATGTGTAGTCTAAGATATGGTTTTATTTGTGCACATACTTCGACTATAGATTTTGCTGAAATGGCCAGTTGGTGTTAAAAATGTGTCCAACTGCGGAGAGCTCTCTAGATGTCTATGGTCATAGTGGTAAGGCTAGATAAAGTCTCCATTTTCTACTGAATTTAAATTTCCATAATATTATTCATGTCGGGCCCCCAAAATTGGGACTTTTCATCTACTGTGTTCTTCAATATTTTCATTTGTGGAAAAATTATATCCAATTTGTCAATGCTGGACTGTAGAGCTTGGTTTACCCACTGTTGAGCTTGTCTTTCTATCTTCTCTAGCTTCGATGTTTCCAATACAATCTCGTATTGTATTGTGATCCTCATTGTTTCATCAAGACCTTGTTCGTTCTCTAGTGTCTTAATGTGTTCACGATTTTCTTGATCCTGTTGAAATAAGTTATCCATAATGGGTGTACCAACTACATAGTACTTCTTCTGTGATAGATGAATCCTCCAGATGTTGTTGGAGTACCTTGTGTGCTTCTGAAAATGTTGTGTACTGTTGTTTTAATAACATAGATGTTTCTTCTTTTTAATCTTCTCTGTTGATCTGTAGTTGTGCTTGGAGGTTCGAAATATAATTCTCAAAGAATAGATATGATTTCTCCATAGGTTTGTTAGTGTCAGTCTCTGCTGGTCCTGGCATGAATTTCTGTGTTAAAGTCCTGCATTTAGTCAAGAATTCAACTTGTTCTATTTTCATTTTTTCAATTATTTCTCGTCTTGTTTGATTTCTTGTTGATGATTATTCGGTGAGTTCTTCCAAGAGTCGATCCAACTCTCCATATCTTAGCTTTGATGTTTTGACTGCAGAAGTCTATCCCAGTTGATGAAGGTGGATAGATGTTAGTGTTTGTTGTTTCTGTTGTTCTTATTATTTCTTCTTCTCTTTTCTTTTTTTCTTATGCTTAGACTTATGGACCACTTCTAATCTTGTCTATACTGATGTTGGATGCTACTGTTGTGTTTGGTGTTCTTCATTGGGTGGATTCTCAGTCGACTGAACTTCTGCTGTGGTAGGATTAGCATGTTGGGTTTCTGGGATGGGGTTTGTGCTTCCAATGGTGGTGGATATGGTGGTTCTGTATTATTAGGAGACTCTAGTGTTAGTGGTGGTAACGGTGGTGGTGGTGACGGTGAATGGTTTGGAGTTAGAGGGGTGGTCGAAAGATGACTTGACGGTATGGGGTTTTCAATTTCTGATTGAAGGTCAACAAGATTTTTGATTCCTTCATCTTCCATGAGGTTGTCAATTTCTGCATCTAGTGCTACTTGATTACCTTCGAGGGCAAGTAATCCCCTGTCTTCCCCATTGACCAGAAGGTTTTGGAAAGGTCATGTAAATGATGAAATGTGGGTTGTGACTACTGTTAACACCTCTACATAGCAGAGGGTCAAAGACACCATGGTAAGGAAGAAATAATGGTTGCTTGAAAACTTTGGTAAAATATAATGGTGCGAAAGTATTATAAGGAATGTGTAAGCAATGAATTATCACATGATCCAACGGTGTAGAGCAAGGAAATGGAGATCGATGGCGTATGATATACCCGCTCTATGAAGATGAGTGAATGATAAGGGCATATGGAGAATACTTAATAGGATACGAAGATCAACGGTCATAAATCTAGCTCAACGAAATCTATGATCAATGTGACGTCTGCTCTATAAAATTGCACGTTTGTTAAAATGAAGGAGCTTAGTGGAATGGGTACATGTAGGCTCATCCGACGGCTAGAAAATAAAGGGAAAATGCATCGACGGTTGTCAATCGATCTGGAAGATGGAGTTGTGCGATGGTTGGAGACAAAAAGTGGTAACGGAATGGAAACCACAGTACATGTGGCAGTTTGTGGTGCATTCCACGAGGAAAAGTAGTTTGAGAGAAACCGCTGAAGGGAACCTCCGAAGTGGGCTCCTATATAAGTAGATTTGACTTGTTTGAAGAACTATTTTTTATTACGCTGGATGAATGAAAAGGACTACTTGCTCGCCACCCTTCAACAGTGAACCTCGAGTATATGCGATTACAGTAGCAGGTAAGCCTCGAATACTCGAACTTCATCCATCGAATTACCGTTGTTTTCTGTATTATGGATAAAGGGAAATATTTACAAGGGTTTAACTGAATCCTGGATGAGAGAGAAGAATACCTGGTTGACAGGGATAGAGGAGTATATGATCCTTTCTTATCTGTGGGAAGTGTATCTATTATCAAAAAAAGATTATGGTGGTACAATTCACAGGGAAATGACATTTTAAATTCTTGTAAATCATTTTTGTATCATTTCTCCATTGAGCAGACCCTGCATTTTCCCGAGTTTGCTGAGTGGTGTGTAGTTAACTATTCTTCTTCTGAGAGAGTTATTGTAAGTCATTTTACATCTAGGATATTGTGTAAAATTGATGCAAAGGCCATCCGTGAAAACCTAAACTTTCCTGACAATTACCCCAATAGTCATGAGTCTGTAAATGAGTCCATTTTAGTTGAAGTGTACAAAAATTGTGAAACTGAGGTTCGTTGTAAATTCTTGTCAAGCATTCTTAATGAGGGTCAGTCAAGAGATGGTCTTTTTCTGCCATATCATGTTCACATTTTCAGGGATGAAGTCCAATTATTTGTGTCTTTAGTCTATCAGGTCTTGGGTCTAGATGATGATTGTCATGTCAATGAAGTCATCTTGGGCTTCTTATTAAAAATGAGTTCGATTAGTTCTAAGTCTCAGTTATTTCATGTCTTCAGTTTAGATGAATATCTAGCAGAAGCTATACAACTCCAATTGAGTGAGTTTCCAAAAGTTAGGTTTTTCAAGTTTCAAACTTATTTGCTGAACATGTTACTATGTTCGAATGTCACCGAATTGCAATTCTTAAGTACCATATTCTCTTCATATTTTCCCAAGCAAATCAACATGTTTGAATTTGTAAATTCTATCTTGTCGGAAATATATAAGATGCTGCTTGATGAAGTGTTACCCATGATGCAATCCTCACCTGAGGATAGGATTGAAGATTGGTTCTTGTATAAGGACTTCACCATTTTGAGAATATATGGTTTTACTGGAGAGCCTTATAGGCTGCCTGCTTTTCTTACTCCTAGAATTTTTGCATTGGAATATATGAGACAAAGATTGCATGCAGAAGAAGAACACTTTGGGGCTTTCAAGAAATCTTCCAACATCAAGTTCCCTCTTAAAGTTGGTTCTTTTATTTTTAAAAATAAGGGTGCTCTAGTGTTTGTGGAGAAATTGTTGGAAAGCATGGATTTTCAGAGGGATCAAAGGGTAAATTATGATCCCTATCATATAATTTCCATGAGAAAACAAGCAAATAAAAATAATCCATTTGACCACCAAGTTGTTGAAGGTCTGAATGAAGTAGCCAATTTGTTTCACTTTATAGAAATTCCAGGATATGATGAAAATACAAGCAGTAGACCGGTTGCAGTATCTCAAATGACAAAGGGTTCTAATATTTTGGTTAAAAGAAGTATTTCTGAAGTTGAAAGTATAGAAATAGATGAGGATGGTTCACATAAAAAGGACAAATTGTTTCAAGCTGATAAAATTTTAAGTGAAGTTATTTGAGATGATTTAAAAAGAGTTACTTTGGTTCCTACAAAATCTATAAAGGTGAGTCAATTTTCTTTTGAAGGTGTAGATAATACAGAATCAAGCCTAGTTTTCAAATCTAAAGAAGATCTCATGACTAGTTATGTGGAGAAGCAAAAGCAGTCCCTAGAAGAAACAAGGAATCTACTTCCACGGGTGAGAAGTTTAAATAATCCAAAGACTTCCTTGATTTCTACCCGGGGCGTAGAAAGAAATACTTTTAAATTGGCTATGGTGAGCGATAAGAAGATGTCAAAAATGGAAGTGAGATTAGACAAAATCAGTGTGCCAGATAAAATACAGTTACATAAACAAACGGGAGACATTATTTATTCAGATTTATTGCATGCTATGGTAAGAATTAATAAGATACAAGTTTTGGTTGACAAATTGGAAGTCCAATTAAAACATGAGAAGGTTGAGAACAAGACTAATTCTGTTCAAATTAAAAAGCTGCAAGTAGACATCATAAGCTCAAGAAATGAAATAGGTAACACCTAGGAAATCAACATAATTCTAGAAGAAAAGGACAATGCCCTCCAGATACTGAAAAAGAGATTGAAAATCCTGAGTACAGAGCATGTCCAGTCATCAAAATTATTAGCATTGCAGGAGGAGAAGGATAGGGTTCATCAAGATATGATGGAGTATAAAGGAAAGACTGTAAAATTACAAGAAGAAAAGGATAAGTGGAAAGCAGAACGGAACGAGTTAATAGCACAAATGTCACGGCCGAAAAGGGATCAAAATGAAGAAAAATAAATCATGGAGGAACTAATGAGCCAGATTCCCACTGACGAGGACTTAACTATTGTGAATATTGAAAAACCTTTAAATGATTTTTCTGCAGATGACTTACTAGTTCCCATGTCCCAAGTTAGTTTGAAAGATGAAGAGATAAGAGAGATAAAAGAGGAAAATGAAAAAATCAAATCTGAGCTAGCCAAGGTGACTGAAAATAAGAATAAGATATTACAAGATAAAAGCCAATTACAGAAGAAATTTAATGAATTGAAAGAAAGGAACATAGGAAAGGGTCCTCTCCAGGGAGCTAAACACATAATCTGGGATACACTATCCGTGGAAATTACTAACTTCAGGCATTATTTGAACTTCATTGATGACCAAAGTATATTGGTCAATTTAGCCAATCAAAGACTGAAGTTAGTAAATGAAACTATGGAGAGGAAACCCCTTGGCACAACTCAGAATGAATTGAATTTCTTAAATTCATTAACATACCAAAAACTACAAGATATAGGAGTCAAAGACAGAGTGGCAATAGTACTGTGGTAAAAAAGGTTTATTCATAAACATCATCTAATGAAGACAGTACAAGACAAGGTTGATGAAAAGATCTCACATATTAATGATTTCAAGAAGGATTTTAAAGAATTATTTGAAGACGACCTTCCTTCCTTTTGAGATGAGGAGGGACCACTGTTTTCTCAAGAGCATTATCATAGCCTGTTAGTGCGAAGCCATATGGATCATTCTAAATTTGATGATTTGGAAAAAGGGCTGACGGGAAAAGTCATCGTAGATAAGCTGACAGAAGATTTTGAGATGTTACAGAAATTCCTGATCATCAGGGGAGGGTTGCCTACTATGTCTTATGAAGCCTACATGGAGCTGGAGGTGTCTATTTGGGAAATGATTGAGTATGATATTCCAAGTGCGCAACAATGGAGAGCCATAGAAAGATTCGGAAAAACAAAGTATATCCTTCATTCATGAAAACAGGTGTTGCGCGCTGAGGAGCTGCTTAAACGGGCCTTGTTACTGAGTTGATTTTAATTAAATGATCTGTTAGGATTGAAGCAAGTAGTTTATTCCTAGTAGTGAGTAATATAGTTACAAGACTTTGATTAAGCAAGTTATTCAGTTATAAATCTTCCTGGAAGAAGAAATCATTTTATGTATATAATTGCATTTATTTTATGTGGTGGGGGTTGGAACCCATCCTGTTGATGAATGTTTTCTGAAGACATATATTTTTGAATAACAAAGTGGAATGCATGTAGGTTATCAAATATTCCTGTGCTATTTACATTACAGTCTGTATTTATCTTCCTCTGTGATTGTTTCTTCCAGTGTAACACTCCATTTTGTTTTGTTCATATCTGAAACATAGTGTTGAATGGTTAGAATTCATATTGTTTATGCTCTGATCATCATTTCAAATATTTTATACATATTTCTACTAAAGTTAATATAGAACTCATCTTTGATGCTCTATATTAATGGACTATTCATTATCTCTTCTGTCCCACCTGAACTAAATGAACGACTGTGATTGAATGGTTATCTTGCCTTTGATTAAATCTCATGCATATGTCTTTGTGATATCTTTATGTATATGTGACTCCATTGCCCAATGGTTATGTGTGTTGTCTCAACCATCTATATAATTTTTGAGTGTTGATTCATATATGGCCTTGTTAAATTTATATTTGAGAGATCCCTCTCTAGAAAGAAAAGCCAATTTCTTTCTAAAGTGGTTTTTGTTGTTACCTTTGGGATTTACCTTTGCAACCTCAGTACATTCTGAGTGTTAACAACTATGACGGATGTCGAGTCGGGGTTGCGAATTTATGATGATTTGATAATTCCTATGACTAATGGTGGTGATGAGACTTGGTTAGGTCATGGAATGAGGATTTTTCAGGAAGAGCTTGACTTGACATGTTTGTGGGTGGTGTTGATATGCTAGGCTTTAAGGAATAGATTTGGCAAATTATTGATAAATTGCTGAAGTTCAACATCTTTATCAATTTTTTCCTTAAGAGTTCCAGGGATAATCTCATTGTAGATTGGATATATGTCCATGGTTGAATCTGGTGTTATTCTAGTTAGAGGATTTCTTGGTGAATTTGGAGTCAAATTGATAGGATTTACTTTGGGTTGGGTAGTAGTTTTTACCTTTTAGGCCTGCCTTGTTTTGCTCCTGATTCGACATATTGCTTGAATTGGGTCTCGACTGATACTTTGTTTTTTGTAGCATCCTCTAGTATGTTGTAAATAGTAGCAAATAGTTATTCCTTATCTTCTGATTCCTATGATAATATGAGTTTGTGCTTCCCCTTCCCTTTTCCCTGAGTTCCTTTCTTTTTCCTTGAGGTTGATATTTCCTTAGCTATTTTCCTCAAATTCTCTTTTGTCATGGCATAATATGGGTTGTATGATTGAGTTTCTTCCTCTATATGTTCTTCTCCTCTCTCCTACTATTGAGTCAGAATTATAATGCTTTGTTCTGTTGGTGCGACAACCTATTGTTCAGTCAGTACATTTTCGATTTGGAGGGGGTTTTGTTCCTCTGTTGAAGTGTCCCCTGAGGTGAAAGTACTAATATGAAGGTTGAATTCATAGTCTTCCTCCTTCTCTTGGTTGGTTAATGGCTCAAAAATGACTTGATTACTTTCTTTTGCAGCCTTCGGTATGGTGATGTTGATTTTGGACTGCCTCGCCAACTCTGTGAAGATATCCTTGACTATTGGTTAGTAGTTGAGTGTCTTTGCCTTTGTATTCGACCCTTTCTTGTGCCATACTTCTGTATGATCGAGCTCTAGTTGGATATGTGATGTAAGAGGTAGACATCTTTAGATGCTTTGAGGCACCCTCCATTTGGCTATCCTGATTTTAAGATCTTGAAACCAATGTTCCAAGAACACTTTTCTTTATTCTTGTTCTAGTGGTGTTCTAGCCATTGAAAAAGGCTTAAAGTGCCACATATGAAACCTGGATGGCTCCAAGAATTGTTTATGCCCAAATGGACATAGGTGGTACATAGCTATCCATATTAAGAGTGATGGGAATCTGATTATTGCACTTGATTCTTGGCACTTCTCACAGATGGATTTGAGTATGTCTGCCATGTATTGGGCCCAACAGTATATCATTCATGTGCTTTCTATGCATTCGAATGCTTCCAGCATGACAAGCTTCAAATCGCAGACACATCTTGTGATAGTCAAGCTGGTGGACACGATTTTGGCCACTATTTTGGGTGGTGGCTTGGAGCTTCCTGATTATTAACCCTTTTGAGTCTTTACCTATTGATGTTCCCATTAGTCTTTCGACTAATCCTTCCTTGATTTCTACAGGAATAGGGTCTCCCTTTTTGGATAGCGCATTGAGTTTGTAAATGCTTTCAGCTGATATTTCCACCGGTGTGTCGAAGTAGAACTTCTCATTGTGGTACTGACTGGTTATGAATTTTACAATATTTTCCTTCGTTCCTCCAAAAATTGCCATGAGAGGCACGTTTGGAAAGTTCATAATGGTGCTATGTTTTACCTTCTTCGCTTTGTCTGTTATTATTGACTTCCACTTGTAATCCCATTCTTTTATTTCTACCCAGTGTTTCACCCACGAACCTTCATGCACTTTCATGTTTTTAATGTTTCTTAATTGTTTCACTAGTGGAATTATGACGGATTCCAACTCTTTTACTTTGGATTTCATGGATTTGGTTTATTTTGGGGCCATTTTGTCGGTTATCTATTCAACTTTCTTGTCAATTTATTTGCTCAAGGGGATTTGGTAATTCTGTTGCTCTAGATCTTGATGAAACAATATGCGATCTTCGACTAGTGTAGTATTTATAGGTGGAGCGGATGGTGATCTTGTCGATGGTGTTATTAATGGTTGATATGATGATAAAGGATGATCTAATGAAGGATGAGTTAATACGTTCTGGTTTCAGTGCTCCCTCTGACTATAGTCATGATGGGTTGATTTGATGTTTTGATCCTCTTGTCGATGATGAAGGTATGGTTGATCTGTGGTATGTCGATGGTGAAAATGTCGATCATTGTCAAAAGGTTTACTACGACTCTCGAAGTTTATTTTGATTTTCCTTGATTCTTTTTGGATTTTATGTTTTTTATTTTTCTAGTTTTTATATTTTTTGTTAGCAGTTATAAAACCACTTTTTTTTTTTAAAGTTTTTAGTTTTGGTACTGTTTTAGTTGGGCACTGTTTACCAGCTTTCGAAATACTGTGCCCTATAATTTTCTTAGTCAAACTGATCCATTGGCATTGATTTCTTTGACAATGTAAGGTCCCATCCATTCTATGTGTAACTTTTAGGTTTTCCTTTCAGCCAAATGTTGTATAGTAATGCAAGGTCTCCCACCAACAAATTATTATTTTTAATGTTTCAGTCGTGCCAAGTCTTCTATTTTCATTATGAATTTCTTGGTGTTGTATAGAATGCATTCGATGTTCATTTGGTTTGGTTAGTTTCATTAGTCAATCCTTTCTTGATTCTTTGACATTAATATGCAAGATGTTGGCTATCACCAGTGTCTGTTGTCAAAAAAGTAAAGGAACAACTACTTTTTGACTGTAGACTAGTCGAAAAGGAGTTTGGTTGGTTGAACATTTATATGTTGTTCTGTACACCCATATTACTGCAGGGATTTTCTCATCCAAGTCATCTTTATCAGTATTGCATATTTTTTTTAGACCTCTTGTCGATGTTTTGTTGAATGCCTCTATCCTCGTTCAACTGAGGCTGATAGGATGTGCTTCATCGATGGTCAAGTTTGAACTGATCTATCAATGCTGTGATTGTTTTATTGATGAAGTGTGAGCCTTGGTCACTGATTAAGGTTATAGGACAGCCAAAACAAGTGATGATGTTTTCATATATGAATTTAGTAGCTACCTCACTAGAACAAGTGTCGACAGGTTTTGCTTCTTCCCATTTAGTCACATATTCCACTGCTGTTATGATATACCTTACATCTATCCTTTTTGCTGGGACTAGAAATGGACCTATAAATTTGATGGCCCAAATTTTGAATGTTAAACTTGGGTTTGTTGATATTAAAGTCATTTATGTACTAGGTAGCGGTTGACCTAGACATTGGTAGCGATCACATTTTCCCACAAGTGTTTTACAATATTTGTGAAGTGTCGACCACCAAAGCCTTGATTGTTGGATTTTATGGGCAGTTGTATCTGACTGAAAGTGTCCTCCCACTGGCCCATAGTGTGGTTCATGCATAATTTTTTCTCATTCATGTTCTAACACACATCGACGGAGTACTTCATCCAAACCCATTTTATATAAGAATCCATTAGTGAGAGTGTATGGTGCAGCTTTCATGGCTAAAATTTGCTTCTTTTTCATGCTCATTCCATCTGGTGCTTGACCATTCTCCAATAATTGTGCTATTTATTCTAATTCGGCAGGAATAAATTCTATTCAAAATAATTGTGCATTCGACGGGTCACCTTTGACTCCTGTTAGTTCCTTCGCCATGTCGATTCTTGACAAGTGGTCGGGTCTGACATTCAATCGACCTGGTCGAAATACTACCTCGAATTCAAATTCTTGGAACAGTAATAGCCAACAACAATTGCTTCCATGGTGTAAGGGTTTTTTAACAAGGTATTTTAGTGCTTGGTGATCAATATAGAATATGAAGGGGTTAGCTAGTAGGTAATGTCGATACTTTTGAAGTACAAAGACCATACCTAATTCCTTCCTCTCTATTGTTGAGTAATTGTGATCTGCCTTATTTAATTTCCTATTGTTGTATATGATTGGATAATCCATTCAGTATTTCCCAGGTTGTGTTAAAATTGCACCTATTTCTAGGATTGAAGCATCAATATGCACATGGAATTTGATCAACCAATTTGGAAATCTAAGAATGAGTGCTTCGACTAGTTTTCTTTTTAATTTGTTGGAAGATGTATCACATTCTTTTGTCCAGTCGAACACCTGATCTTCTCTTAACAATTCTTCCAATGGGTATGTCATATCTGAATAGTGTCAGATGATTTTTCTAAAATATCCTGTATGACCCAACAATACTCTGACCTGTTTTGGATTAACATGTGGCTTTAAGTCGAGGATAATTTTTATTTTATCAAAATCAACCTTAATACCTTCTTTGCATATGATATGCCCTAGTAGGATTCCTATAGGGGTTAGGAAGATGCATTTTTTATATTCAACGATAAATGAATCTAATGGCATTGTTCCAACATAAGCCTTATCCATTTACAATGTTCTCTTATCATGGAATAAATCGTCCAATTGTTGAAGTATACTTCCATTATTTTATCAATGTATTCTTAAAATGTTTAAACAACTATTCTTGAAAACACTGCAGGTGCATTCTTGAGATTGAATGGCATCACTCTGTAAGAAAATGAGCCAAATTCACATACGAAAGTTGTTTTTTTCTAATCTTCCTTTGCTATTGGCACCTGATTATATCCTGAGAATCCATTTGTAAATGAGTAGAATTCATGTCCTGCGACTCATTTAAGATCTCATCGGTGTATGGAGTTGGAAATGGGTCTATTAGGGTAACATTGTTTAACTCTTGGAAGTCAACACAAATTCATAGTCTTGTTGGGTCGTGCTTTTTCGGTTGGAAAACCATTGGGATTTCCCATCCCGATTAGTAGATGGGGTAAATAATTCCTACTGTTAACATATTGTCAATCTCCTTTTTAACTATTTATTTGTATTTGTGAGCCAACTAATAAGGTATTTTCTTGACATGTCTGGCATCAGGTTTGATGTCTATCTTCATCTCGCCCATTTCTGCTATTAATCCTTTTAAGTCTTTGTAATCTTGTGCAAATACATCTTGAAATTCCTTTAATAATTCGACGATTTATGTGGTTTGTTCTTCGCTCCAATAGTTGCCAATTCTTGCCATTTTTGGTATATTATTGTTAGAAATGTCGATTTCTTTAGTTTTTACTTTCGCATAAATCCATTTTGGTGCTTTAATTTCATTATTCGGTCAACTAACTTCTTTGAAATATGAAAATGTTGCTGGAAATTCTGTTGTTGTCATTCAGTCGATGTCGTCTGTGTCGGTTGAATCAATTTTGAATATCGTTTCAACTGGTTTGATCATTTTTAGGTGGTCAGTCTTCCATTGAAATCTCCTCCCATACGTGTGTTCATTTTATAATTGGAGTCTTGTCAAATGTGGTATTTTGTTGGATCAAATGTTATAGAATGCTGCATTTGGTCGACTTCTATTTTTTTTCGACTCATTAGTACTCAGTTGTATAAATGTTTTTATCTGTTCTGTAGCTTCGACTAATTTTGTGTCTTCCTATATAAAGCTAAAATATTTAATGAAATTTTCTCCAATTTCATTACATATAAATGTTTTACCCCGTGCTTCTTCCATTTTATACCACTTGTTAGCTAGGTCATCTAATGTCGAGGGAATTAGGTGTGGCCATATACGTTTGTCTTTGTAACCAAGTCTTCTCCACTTTGTGTCACATATTCTTATATGATTTTTTGGATCTTGTCCTAGGGTGAAGACAAGTATTTGTTCTTGTTTGTTTATTTTCCTTCCTCTGAACCTTTATAAAAAGAAATTTGAAGTCGTTATCCATGTTTGCATTCTTGACTGATGGGTGTCCCACCATCAAGCATCTTGTCCTGTAAACGTTTTGACTAGGCTTTGAAGTCGGCCATGTTCAGCTAGGTTCTTAGAGACTTGTTCTACATGGAGAACTGGTGATTCTCTCTCTTTATATTGGATACTTTGTCTATTATATGTTTTTATTGGTGCTAAGGAGGGATATTCCCTTATATGTTTCTCAAATATTTTTGGAATAGTTGATATAGAAAATCATTGTCGAGTTGGTTTCTTCTAGATGGTTTGAATGGTCCATCAGCCCCTTTCTTATGTTTCATAGTTTTCAATTTCCCAATCATACAATTCTGCATCTGAGTTATATCCAACCGAGTCCTGGTTCCCTAGATGGATTTCTCCATAACTATTGGGTTCAGTATAATATTCATTTTTTTGAATCTGGTAGAGTTTTCAAACATTGAATTCTTCATCGATAGGTTTAGTCTAGGGTTCTCCCTATGAAGGGTGAATGGGGAAAATCACTTTCTGTCCATTCCCTTTTAGTTTTATCCTTTCTTTTTCTAGTGATATAGAAGCTTTCATTTTTTTTCCCCATGGGCATCCTAATAGGGATGGGAAGGAGATGGATCCTTCCTTAGGGTTGATGATCTTGAAATCTACTTTTATCGAAATGCCTTTATCATTGTATTGACATTTCTCCAAACCCCGATTGGTTCAATTAGTACTTGGTTGGCCAGTTTTAAATATATGCTTGATTCATTCAGTCGGGGCCTACCCAACTGTTCTCATGTATCTCTCATCATGATATTTACTTGGGATCCAAAGTCGAGAATGACTTGTTGAACGTGGTACCCTTCTATTTTGAGATCAACTAGTGGGTCGACATCATTCTTATCTTTTTTATTTAAGTTGTATATACTCTTAGTTTGTTTAAGTGTGTTATTTTTGTTTTTAATATTGTGTAGTAGGTTGATGAGTTGTTCCATTGATTTATCTTTATGTATTAGGTTCAATAATTCATGAAGTGTGTTCAGCAAACTGTCATCGACATCTTCCTATCGAGCAAATTCTTGAAACATGCTCGATTATACAATTATTTTTGCTTTATAGGCTTAGGATATTCATTTTTATCTTTAATCTTTCTTATTCTTGGATTGTCACTTCCAATTTTCGTTCCTTGTCTAGTTACTATTTGTAGGTTCATTATGCAAATTATATCACTTTTTGGAACATAATACAAGAAATTAACATTCTTCTTTTTATTAATTTTGTCAAGTATGGTGGGACAATATTCCAATGAGTGGTCGCCCACACCACAACTAGCACAAAATTTTAAGTCAGTTCTATCTTTATATGGATAGTCCACATATTGATGTCCTTCTTTAGAGCATGTGAAGCATTGAATCAGTTGTCATGGTCGATTGCCATGATTTCTAGAGAATCGTTCTCGACCTCCAAATCCTCCATGACAGTTGTCAAATCGACATTCGTATCTACAGCCTTCATATTGTTAATTGTTCATTAGATGTATTATCATTGTTCTAGGCCATGATGTTTGTTTGGTATACTACCTGATATTTTTGTCGATTCTTAAGGTTCAGGTGGTAGTCGACTGTTGCATGGCTCTTGACTTCACAGATCGCACACCATGAAGATTTTCCATTGATCATGTTATATGGACAATCATTCATCGCATGGTCTCCATGCTCCTGACAGATGTCACATAAAAATTTTGTCTAAACAAAACGAAAATCTTGTCGGCTTACATCCCATTGACAATTATCTTTGATATGGCTGGCTGTACAACATTTTGTACACCATATTTCCTGACCCTTGAGGTTCAATTCTCAAATATTTTTGCATGATTTCTAATTGTTCTTCGATTCTTGCATCGATGGTAGGGTATGTCGGGTAGTCCTCATCCATTTCAACCTACAGATATTTTGTCAGTGCTTCTTTATATGTTTTGAATGAGCATATTCACCATTATTAAGATCTAGTTTACTTAGTCTAAGACGCATTCAAGTCAGCTCCAGACTTATATGTCATCGTATCTTTTGGGAAAGTCTCACAAGAAACCATTGAATCAATAATTGTTCATCTATAACATAATATACTTAGCTTAAGAGGTCTTTCCATATTTTGTCATAGTCTTGGATGGTTTCTGTTGGTTTATGAATTGTAGTTTTAAGTTTTTTTACTACTAGTTCCTTTGCATCTGGTGTTTTGAAGAAGGACAGAAATTGCTGCTTGATCTCTGATTTAGTTGCATGAGGTGTTCCTTTGGTATAAGTCATATACCAAGTTAATGCTCTTTTCTGTAGTGCACCTATGAACTGTGCCATTTGGCTATCTTCATTTGTAACTTGATTGGCCTCCCATGTCAATTTGCAAACAAACCAATGTCGCCTGGAATCTTCGTCACCCTCACAGAGGGGAATGTGTGCTGAGCCATGCCCCATGTTGGTGTTGGCTTCTCCTTCGGGAGGTGGCAGTGGTGGGGTTGATGGTGGGGGTAGTGGGATATTTGGTGTATCTCTCTGTTCACAACTTGTCTCGATGGAAATTTCATTTCTGTCAGATGTTTTGGGTGTCGGCTCTGTTTCAACAACTTGTTGATGAGGTTCGTCTTCTTCTGTCGATGTCCAACTGCACTAGTGTTCTCATGAATCTGACTGATCGGTTTTCTGTAAAGTTGTGTTTGGAAGGGGGGGTGCTCCTTCATGTCCATAATAGAGTAAATGAATACTTCGGTTGGAAGGGTATGCATGAAGTGTAACCCAATTCCATTCCTCTGATTGACAGATCACTAAATGATTGTCATCATTTACTTCATCATCTAGTCGACTCCATATAATGAACTCACCAGCTCTTAGTCTTAGTTCCTCCTTGATAATGGCCTGAATTCAGATACTTGGATTTATCAGAGACAGAGGTATTACCTTGTGGGGTATTTATAGTTGGAGAAATTCTTGCTACTCTACCCACAAATATTCTTTCATCGACGACACTTATTCATCTACATATTCTTCCTATCGGTCATGAACCAACTGCGGTGAATTTTCCTCATGCTTTGTCACCCTGGAAACCATTATTATTTGGAGCGCTATAGCTTGCTCTCATATTTATTTGCTTCTTTTCTGCCTCTTCTCCCCTTCTATATTTTGTAGGTCCGATGTATGTTTATGAGTCACTGTTTTCTCAATTTCCTTATTAGGTCAACTTTTCATTGTTGTTGGTGGTATTTTCTCAGACTAACTAGAATCCTTATACTCTATCCCTATCACATGACTAGCTACCCTCCCATAGCCTACTCGATGCTTCAGTAAGCCTAAATAGTTCTGTCTATTTGTTAAGGGAATACTCCCACTCCCTTTCTACAATAAATATTTCCCACGCCTTCTACTTTTCTGTCGAGTTAGTGTTTGTAGGAGGTTTGACCAGTAATGGAGGAGGTTCGACTATATTCCATACTCCTCTATCGATTATAAATTTGGGCAATAGGGTCGGTAGAGAACAAAGAAATTGCTTAGTAGAGTCGGTGTAGAATCTTTTTTCAATACTTTCGACCGAAACTCTTTCCTCTAGTACTTGTTCTTGATAGAATTCGTCTGCAATTTTCTCAAACCACTCCGATAGGTTTGTTCTTCCTCCTCAGGTCAGTTTATTGAGTAATTCTTGGTCTTTAGTCGCTTCTTGCTTCATCTAATAGTTTTTTCAACAACTGCAGCACTGATTCTACAAATTTCTCATGGGTTTTGGTGAAAAATTTCTCCTTCGCCTGAGCAATGGTCAATCTATTTCTTCTCACATAGTTTTGTAAATAATTTGCAATCTTACGCTCCTATCAATTCTTAATCTCTTTCTTTGATATCATTTACATATGGTCATGTCATCTATATATGTACTACCAACAATGGAACCAATGTTGTAATCTCATATATCACATAAGGTTACCAATAATACACATAAATAATCATATAAACATACAGAGATAAAGGACTAGAACAAGTAGTAGAATAACAGATTATATTATAGAATCACATGAGGGTCCATACATATACAAAAATAAACCAATTTCTTAACTGGATCAACAACCTATAATATATGATTACAAAATGGTTATGAGTAACTACTTTTCATTTCGGTCAACTGACACAACCTCTGGAGGCTAAGCTAATCTCCGATTAGTCAGTTAACTCGACTAGTCAGCTCACATAATAGCTCCTCCAACAGTAATGTATTCAACGTGTCCAAAGTTTACCTTTGGACATGGTTGAATTTACCAAAACCCTATGAATTCATTAACACACGCGTCCTTTTGACAACACATGATTTAAGATTTTCCATAATGGCATGATCATTTAAATGTGCCAAGCCTCTGCTCAGGATCGTTAAATCTCTCGAATGGATTATGTTTTAAACTAACACACTTGTATTTCATTTCATTATGTCGCCCTCACTCACCTTTGTTCCCACATAGACGTTTAGTCACCATTTTCCTATATCCTCTGCAAACCTTACAGCTTCACCTCTGTTTGAACAATCCCTAATCGTCTTGAGCCCAAAAGATATTAGGGTTTGTTCCATATGCCGGAGTTTTGAGAATGCATGAAGGTTTTCTTCTATGTGGGATGGAACACACTTCTTCATCTTTTGTAGGGGTATGACAAAGAAATTTCGCTGATTTTTGTGAAAGGATTTGATGGTAAAATGGACAGGGTCGATCATCTCCTTTTTCTAGTAATTGATGCAGTCACAACTAAGCTCCCAAGAGAAGGAGCTTGTTGGCATAAAAAGTTGTTTCTTCCACGATCGACCTACAATTTAATTCTTAACCTAGGTTACCAGCATGTTACAAGTGCTAAAGGATTTCAGCAAGAATGTATTAATGTTGATGTATTTGTAACTTAGGAATGTATTCATCCATATTTCTTATGGATTGTAACCCGATGTTTATTTCAAGATGTATTTGTGATGTACTTGAGTCATGTCATACCCCGATGTTTATTTCGGGAAGTTTATATAATGTGAAATTCATGTCATGTCATTATCGATAACCCTCCTATTGGTCAAGGGTTAAATTCCGCACAGTTATGGGGCCCTAGGGTTATTAGACTATCCTAGTGAAGTCAACCCTAGGTGATTCATTGTAAGTTGGGGCAATAGTCCCCACCATTGTGTTACCCTCCTATTGGTCAGAGGAGGCAAAGTCCCCACAAGTGGTGGGGCACTAGGGTTATTAGACACTCCTAGAGATGTCGGCTCTAGTAAGTAATTGTTAAGTGAGGCCGACATGTTGGAGTGGGTTCCAAGTGAACAAAAGAATATAAATAGAGAGTGAGTATCTCTATTTACAACACACACTCACTCATTGGGGTGCATGAGTGAGAAAAGAGAAGCTCTCTTAGTGAGAGAGAGAGAGACTACTGTTGTCGGGAGATCATCTTACTGTTTTGGGGTTTCACCTTTTTGGTGCTGATTCTATCTCTGAGGAAGTTGTGGGGTTTTCTCCTTTATGGTTTCCCCGAGGAAAATTCTTTGTGTCTCTTGTCTCTTGTGTTGTGCTTTTGTTTTATTGTTGTGCATGTTATTCTCTTAGTTAAAGATCCTAAGATCATAATGCTATCTTGAATGATAAAAATCTAACATGGTATCAGAGCTAACCTGAGAAAAAGACATTGTGCAGCTATAGAATCTAGGGATTCTTAATTTTTGGGTCTCTCTCCACAATCCATCCGCAAAAGTATGCTAGGATGACTCTCCATTGAAGGGAGCATCTTTCTATCGAAGCATAATTCCATTTCGAGCATTTTTCAGTTTTCGATGTGAAAATTAGGACTTCTTGCAGAAGAGGAAATTTTGAGTAAGCCCAGCATAGAATTGTTCTTCTCATCGAAATCAAAGTTTAGAGAGCTGGATCAAGAAATTTGGTTTGGTGAAACTCCAGGAAAGTCAAAACCTAGTTTGAACCTGAGCTAGAAAAACCTTAAATACTAAAACTTCTAAGTTTTGGTACATTCGCTATATCTTGATATTGATGAAGGATCGGGAGCTGAAACTTTTAGAAGCCAAATATAAAATCTTAATGTACACGGTGTTCAAAAATTCAGCTCATATTCGCTAAACAGGACACCTGGGGAGAATTGCAATATCTTGGGCTACAGAGGTCCAAATGGAATTCCTGAAGATGTTACAAAAAGGGAACATATGTTACTTTTGGTGGGCCAAATATCTGACTTAGAATATGAACTAGTGACATGTGGAATTTCGTACAACTTCGCTGTTCTGAACAGTCCTGTAATAGGTCACCTTGGGAAAAAGATCATAAATACCAAATGGTGAAACCAATTTTGATGAAACCTATGGTGTTGGATCAGGGACACATGAGGTTACCAGAGTGAGTAATTTCTGACATATAGGAGTAGTAATGTAGGATAAATCACAAAAAGAGTGACAGAAATTTCTATAGAATAAATTGGAAAACTAGGGCTTTCTGTTCCGGGAGCTTCCCTCCCCTGTTTTCAGAAAATGAGTACATTGGACAACTCCATTTGAAGAGTTATATCTATCTATCCAATAAGATATGAAATATTCCAAGTTTTAAAAATTAGGGTTTCTGTGACAAACCCTAAATCAGCCAGCTCCGGAACCAAGATGGACACCGCAAATCAGTAAGATCTAATCCTTTGCTATTTTGATTTGAGGTTCTCATTTCAAAGTGATCTATCACATCAGCTTGATGATAAGCTTGGTGAAGTTGACAACTTCCAAGCATGGAAGTATATGATCTCTCTTAATAAAATGAATTGGACATCTACATGAGTAGAGAGGTTCTAGTTCCAGAGGGAGATAAGGTTAGAAACCTTACACAAGAAGAGCTTGGTCAAGGCCAAGAAGATCATTGTTGATTCAATCACGAATCAACTTGTACCACAAGTGTCTTCACTAAAGACACCAAAGATGTTTGATTCCTTGACCAAGCTAATTGAAGGGAAGAACATACATCAAAAGATGACCTTAATAAACGAGTTGAAGAATGTGAAGATAAAAAATGCAGAGACCATGCAGTCATAAGGGTCTCTCAATTCAAAGAACAACTTGAAGTGGTAAAAGAAAAAGTGAACAATGTAGAAGTGGTGATGGCCACCTTGAATGGCCTCCCAGGATCATGGGATTCATTCATTCAAGGAATATGTTCCAGAAGGAAGTTATTACTTTCAGTAGAATCTGGGAAGAAGAAGAAGCTTGACTCATAAGAAGAGAATTGAATATGGGAGCAATTGAAGATGAATCTCTCACCATCCAAAGAAGATCCCTCAAGCGATGAGGAATATGAAGAACTCAACTCTTGAAGCACCTCTTATCCACATTATCATTTGGATAAGAAATGATTCTATCATGATTGAAGAAGACGATGAAGCTAAAGGCTCAAGGAGTCTACCCACAAAACAAATAAAGATAAGTATTCAATTGTCATTTCATGATATTGTTTTGTTATGCATTTGTTTATATTCAGTTGATGTATTATGCATGATAGGATGTTTGCATTAATGACAGTATACTTCAAATATGCATTTGATGGGTAAGTAGCTGATGGTGCTATACAACTCTCCATTTCTACTTATCTAGAATGAAACCTCTTTGCTGACATATTGGATTAGTGCACAATCTCAATGTTGTCCTGGTAGAGATGGAAGGCATCTAGAAAGGTTCAGTGAGATATGGATGAATGTTGTATTGGCTAATGTAGTTGCATGATCATATATTTATTCATAATAACTTGCTAGTATGAATATTCCTTATGAAATGTTTCTAACCATACAAATGCATTTGACTTATAGGAAATATCACGTACATAATCGCCTACAAGCAAAGAAGAATGAGACTTGTTCTAGAGAACAAGTGACGAAAGTTCAAAAATAAAAAATAATATGACGAATACAACGACATCATTGATATAGAATATTCTGAGAAGAAAGGGAAGACCAGTTCAAGAAGAATGATGTCTAGAAAGAAGTATGGATATGTAAAGAGAAGTTCATAGTTCCATTATGCAGTAGATGGAAACATGGTGGGATACAAGGCATAGACTACGAAGAGACATTTGTAGCCACTGGAAGTGAAGTCACATGAAATGCATAACCATGTATGAAAATGAAAGAAGGCCTTGTACAAGTTCAGAAGACACCCATTGGATAACACATACATGATGAGCTTGATGAATATCTTAACCTTTTCTACAAGGTTGATAAAGGATGACATGCTCACAGATGGATGTGAGAAGAACTTTTGAAAAAGTTCAAAATAGAGGATCTTGGTATCCAATGATCCTAGATGGATACTACTTGTCACTCCAGTACATAATGTTTCAGTGCATAGAGTACATAAGATAGAGGGAGTATGATGATTCGCTTCAGAGGGAGGGACTGCAGAAGATCATGAGGTTCGACATGGTACGACATGATGAATAGATTACTGATGACTCTAGGATTTATTGAGAGTAAAGTGGATTCCAAAATTTGCTTCAAGGTTGAAGATGGAAGACTAGTGATGCTCATGTTATGTGTCAATGAACTATTGTTCTAGGCATGGAGGTGTGGACAAGGGAAGTATGCAGTAGAGATCCTGAATACGTTCAGGATGATGGACTACATGACCACACCTATGGCATCGAACATGAAGCTATTGAGTGATGCTTCATTAGAGATAGTTGATGCTATGATGTATTGTCAGATGATAGGGTCCTTGATGTACCTAAGACCAGATATTTGCTTTGCTATGAATACATTGAAACATGTTCACCTCATGGTTGCAAAGCATGCAAGGGTACAGTTTATTATGGGCTCATGTATGATGCAAGTCAGAAGGTTAACTTGGAGGGTTATGTTAATTTAGATTGGGTAGGCAGTGCCATCTATAGGAAGAACACTTCAGAGTGTTGCTTCAGTATGGGATTAGGTGTGATCTCTTGGTATAGCAGGAAGCAATCCTGTGTGGCATTGAGTACAGCTGAATCAGAGTATGTCGCAGCTTGTTCAGCTAGTTGTGAGACAGTATGGCTGAGGAAGCTATTGTCTGATTTATTTGATCTCCAGTTGGATTCTACTTGTATACATTGTGACAACGTGAGTTGCATGAAGTTGTCAGAGAATCCAGTGTTCCATGACAAGTCAAAGCATATCGAGATCAAGTATCACTATATCAGGGATATGGTGCAGAGGGTAGTAGTGAAGCTCCAGTATGTCACGACAAAGGAACATATAGTTGATGTGTTGATGAAGCCATTGTCCAGAGTGAAGTTCGAGTACTTCAGGGAGAAGCTTGGTGTTCTCTAGATCGAAGTTTCCTCCAAGGGAAAGTGATGAGTCCCAAATCCATTCTGACGAGTAGGTTAGATATAAGGGCCGAGCCATTCTATCATGGTGAGAGGATTTGGTTCCTTCCATATCAGATATGAGTGCTGAGATCCATAGCCATTATGACGAGTAGGTCAGATATAAGGGTTGAGCCATTCTATCATGGTGAGAGGATTAAGTTCCTTCCATGTTAGATATGAGTGCTGAATGCCATTCTAAGAATGGAGGTACCTTGTCAATTACCAGGAACACTCAGTCCGGGACTGAGAGAGCCATTCTAATGAGAAGGTCAGATGTAAGGGCTAAGCCATTATATCATGGCTAAAGGATTAAGTTCCCCCCATATCAGATATGAGTGCTAGCCATTCTGACAAGTAGTTCACATGTAAGGGAAACTGCCACTCTCCATGAGAGTGGAGGCACCTGGTCCATTACTAGGTAGCTCAGTCTAGGACTGGGGGCCATTCTGGTGAGGGTGTAGGATTTGGTTCCTACCAGGTCAGATGTGAGTGGAGGCCATTTTGGCGAGGGTGTAGGATTTGGTTCCTATGATGTCAGATATAAGGGCAATTGCCATTCTCGGAGAGAATGGAGGCACCTGGTCTGTTACCGGGTAGCTCAGTTCGGGACTGGGGGCCATTCTAGAAAGGGTGGAGGATTTGGTTCCTTCCAGGTCAGATGTGAGTGCAAGCCTTTCTAACGAGGGTGTAGGATTTGGTTCCTACCAGGTCAGATATAAGTGTTGGATCCTTTTCACAGATGATAGTGATGTCCCATCATGCTGGTGAATGTGAGTGTTGGGCCTTTCTGATGTGATTGTAGGCTTCTAGATGATCAGATGTGAGTACTGGGCATGCCTTTCTGATTAGTAGGTTAGATGTAAGTGTTGGGAGGGCCATTCTGATGAGTAGGTAAGATATAAGCACTGAATAAGACCTACATGATGGCTAGGCCTACAACTAGCATGAAAGAAGGCTGGCTCTGTAGAAATTCCTATGATGAGAAGAATCATGAGATAGCACACATGATGATGACAAGAGATGATCTAGATCGAGCTATGATCCAGACCTAGTTATGATGACCATGAGAGATCCAAATCGAGTGATGATCCAGATCTAGTAGTGATGATCCAGATTGAGTGATGATCCAGATCCAGTGATGATGTCTAGTGATGATTCATATTGAGTGATGATCCAGATCTAGTTATGATGATCCAATGATGTTCCAGATTGAGTATGATCCAGTGATGATGATCTAGATCCAGTGATGATCTAGATCTAGATGAAGATGACTTGAAGATGAAGATGACGAGAAGATCCAGAGAAGAAGACTAGTGATGAAAATTGTGTCGAGAGAATACCTTCCTAGTTAAGAGGGAGTGTTGATGTATTTGTAACTTTAGAATGTATTCATCCATATTTCTTATGTATTGTAACCCGATGTTTATTCCAGGATGTGTTTGTGATGTACTTGATTCATGTCATAACCTGATGTTTATTCCAAGAATTTTCTATAATGTGAAATTCATGTCAAGTCATTGTGGGTAACCCTCCTATTGGTCAAGGGTTAAAGTCCCCACAGTTATGGGGCCATAGGGTTATTAGACTATCCTAGTGAAGTTGACCCTAGGTGAGTCATTGTATGTCGAGGCAATAGTCCCCACCCTTTTGTTACCCTCCTATTGGTCAGAGGAGGCAAATTCCCCACAAGTGGTGGGGCACTAGGGTTATTAGACACTCCTAGAGATGTCAGCTCTAGTAAGTAATTGTTAAGTGAGGATGACATGTTGGTGTGGGTTCCAAGTGAACAGAAGAATATAAATAGAGAGCGAGTCACTCTATTTACAACACACACTCACTCATTGGGGTGCATGAGTCAGAAAGGAGAAGCTCTCTCAGTGAGAGAAAGAGAGACTACTGCTGTCAGGAGTTCATCTTACTGTTTTGGGGTTTTACCTTTTTGGTGCTGATTCTATCTCTGAGGAAGTTCTGGGGTTTTCTCCTTTATGGTTTCCCCAAGGAAAATTATTTATGTCTCTTGTCTCTTATGTTGTGCTTGTGTTTTATTGTTGTGCATGTTATTATTTCAGTTAAAGATCCTAAGATCATAATGCTAGCTTGGATGATAAAAATTTAACAATTAATTTAGAATACCTCAACCCCCAGATCCTCATTATCTACCTTATCACCTGTGAGGGTAAGTTTAATGTTTTCAAAGCTTCTCGTCTTCACTTACAAGCCCATTTTGTTAATCATCAGTTCCTCAATTTCCCATTTTATTTTCTCAAAAGTTTGGATAAAATGTCGAGTCAAGTTAGGAAGAATAAAGTCAACCCTAGGGGTAGTTTGTATCAGCCCAATTTGATTAAACTCCTAATCTTGCATCAACTCAAAGAGAGGAATCAAAATTGGGATAATTTTGTGTTTAAAGTCTTGAAACCTCACCTAAATGTTCAAAAACTCCCTAGGCATTCCCGTAACTATGAATCCATTCAAACCCTTTCCACAGAGAATAAGAGGCCAAAAATGTGCACATTGATGAAGATATACTAGAGACAAATTCCCCTACCCATTCACCTACCCCTGTCAAACTTTTATCTGCTGAATTTTTACCTTTTCCCCAAGCTCGTACTAGGAACCAGAAGGAAAATTTTGTCCAATCCACTGTTCATGCCATTGTCTAGAACACCGTTAAACCCATTGTTCATACTAGTCATCGAGACAATGTGGCTGAAGCAAATAACCCCATTACTGATTCACCTTTGTTCACATTGGACGATGATTCAGCTGAACTACTCAAAGATGTTGCTCGTGAGACTATCCCTACACTTGCTCAAGGAATGTCTTGAAAGAAAAATTCCCTCTGTTGATCTTAAGACACCATCCAAGGAATTGAGTCCATTTCAAGAATCCAAGCAACCCATAGAACCATCCACTCCTCATCAACCAATTATAGACCAACTAACTCTCAAGAATTGGCACAATTAACAAGTTGAAATTAAAAATAAGCCAAGATATTCGCATATCTTCAACAAGAGAATAAGGATTTGCGTCTTCAAGTTAAGACTGTTGAGGACCTTAACAAGATCATTACTTCTTTGCATGACTCTCAACAGGAGAGGCATGCTGTTTTAAAAGAATAGGCCAAAAAATTGAAATTTAAGGCCCCTGTTTCATCAGCTAAGTCGAAGGTAGCTCCTGATGCAACTCCACCTTCTTCCTAACTCCATTTTTTGCTCAAAGGGACCTAACATCTCTCTGGTTTGGGGGAGTGTTGATTTCGATTTTGTCACTATTATTGGCTTGTAATTTACTCTTTTGGAATCTATTTTGTCACCTTTTTGACATATTTATTGTCATACAACTTTTCATTTAGCCCCATGTACGAACACATTTGGAATTTATGCAATCCTAGTTTATTTTTATTATTTTGTGATTTTACTAAGAAGTTTTGTTATATTTGGAAATATGTTTGATATATGAATTTTTTTTTGTATAGCATAGTCTTTAAATGAGCCAACATTGGACACACATTCATGCCATATATGCACAGAGCATATCCATCTTTCCACTCAGCCTCACGATCAGCCTGCACATTATTAGTCAACATATTCTCAAGTGATTAAAGTGAAAAATGGTCTTCAGTTCATATATTGTCCACATGTTTGATGTTATGATGGCCCTTCCTATGAGAAGGATCTCCATCCTTGTTTCTCCATTCCACACCACAATTCAAGTCCACGTCAATGGGAATCTATACGCCATAGTACGCGTGAGAGAACATGAGGAAGACAGTGCACTGTTGTATGATTGTTTGTTTTCCATAAAGGTCAACTATTTTAGGAGTGGTTAACCAGTGGAATGGTTGACCCACTCATCCTTGTAAACATTATATATAGTCTCCTCCAAGTGAGAGAACAGTTAGTTAGCTAGTTTGTAAATTTGCTAGTCGAGATTAGAGAAGAAGCTCTGTAAAAACTCTATTCTGAATGTTAATATAATTTATATTTTCATTGCATATACATGTTCTTGTTCCTATGAGTGATTGATTGAAATGCCACCCTAATTGCTAAGAGGGCCCCTTAACAACCAGTGGTCTCCATTCCTATGTGTTTTCTTGTTATCTCCTTTCTTGTAGATAAGTAGTTTCTATTTCTGTTTTATTTATGCAAATTGGTTTCCTGTTAGTTGATACGGTTCATTTATTTGTTTCCTGTAGCATATATTTCATTATGAATAATGTTGCGCTATTTGTATAGTTTCTATTTCTTGAATTAAAGTAACCAGTGGCGCGTGTAGTTTGTTTCTAGTTTTCCTTTCAGTTTTTCTTCCAGTTTCCTTTTCAGCTTAATATCAAATGTCATGTTTGCAATTAGATAGAATTTAGTCAATTTAGTATCCTAGGTTTAGTTTGTAGTTAGAATTATTCTTGTTGATTATGTTTAGCTATGAATTAGTTTCATTTATGTTCCAGTTTATTTCATTTCATAATAGGGAATAGTCTCTTACAACCATAAATTAGTACCAATAATCTCTTTGTTATTTCAATTATTAACTAGGTTCAATTACTATCCTTTATGCATCCTATTCTCATATGCATGAAATCAATTGATATTTATATAATATAGGCCATTTACTCCCTAATTTCCATTGTTTTCCTCATACGGACTGTCATTGAGCCCTTCGTCCAGCCTTTAATATTTCCCATTCTGTTTAAACATGTTTGAATTTCTATTTATTTGGATTTTGAATTATGTTATGTTTTCTAATTAGAAAATGGTTATATTTATAATTAGGACCTTATCCTAGATCATTTAAATTATCTATCAAATTCCATCCCTATCTTTCACTTCCTTTTACCTTAGTATGTGTTGAATTGTGTTTTGTTCTGTCTCTTTTGTTTCTAATTTCTTCATTCATTATTGTTGTAACATTTGGTAATTATATCTCTAGCTCAGTTTAATTTATATTTTTGTATATTGAATTTAGGATTAAACATGTTAATTTCTAGGGAAATACATCAGTACTTTGTAAATTGATCATAGCATAGGATCTGTTTCCTTCATTGTGTGGTTACTGAAAAGATTCATAGAATAGGATTTAGAAGATATTTCTTTATTAACTTTTCTGCTTGTTTCTAAGTCATATTTTCCTCACACATGTTTCATATAAGATTAGTATACCTTTAAATTTTGAGTAATTGCTAAAAGAGTTGTGTTTCTTAATTAATAGATTAGTTGTTCATAATATCTTTTTCCGTTAAAGTCATTTTGTTATGCAATAAATCACAATGTTTACTATCAATTGTAATTGGACACTACATAGTTTTCATATATTTGTGGAAGTTAAGCTATATCTAATCCCATTCAGTTTCTTGACTTCTTTCGAAAGCCACTTTGATACACCTCCTTCTCTAGTACTGATAACCATAAATGCATATCCTTAGGACAATCAATGATAGTGGAGTTAGATAAATTGGTTCAATCATTGTATATTTGTCAAATCTCCTATATAGTTTAGTTATTGGGTTTCTTAGATTAATTAAATAATCATAATATTGTATCAAATAACATTGTATTTTGTAAGAGTTCTAAATCTATTCCAAACATTTCTAATTCATAGATTAAGAAGCAGAATAGTTAATACACTGTAAAGGAATAGTTTTAGAATAGTGTTATTTATAAATTACATAGTTTATAGTTGATAGAGTAGAGTAGTATAGCTCGATAATGCTCCAATATAGTAAACGTGTCCCATCCTAGTTACCTTAGTTATTGATTTTCTAGACTTTGACTCTGTTTTTCATTTTGAAATATCTTTCGATATTTTCTTTATTATAATATTTCCATGAAACCTTAGGAACCCTTCTACCATCACATATATTTTGTATCAGCTCTAAGATTACAAACCTCAGTCAATAATTGAATATTTGGTGAATTAATTAAGACATTATAACACCCAACATAAACATGAACACTTTTCTATGGAATGCATAAGTCCTACTACAACATGTTTGTATTATAAATATTTTTATCATATTGCCGAGGAATTCCCTCAGTTGATTGCATCATGGAAATCCAACAAAGTGGGAAATAAAAATCCTCCCAAAAATCCTAATCCAAACATACAAAATATCTTTGCTGAACCAAGGGAACCGAATATTGCTTTTGTAACAAGAGGAGATGTTGTAACTAGAGTTGATCAAGAAGCATTGTATGGGAAACCATGAGTGCGACCAACAACAAAAATGAAAGTACCATTCGATTTCCACAAAGAAAAATAAGTATTCTTGTACATATGACAATAATTATTTGACATAAGTCAAGCATTGACCTCTATAGCTATACTGTTGGAAAGACATATTGTAGAGATGCATGAGATATTTGATTAGTTGTTTCGACATAAACCGACATGAAAGGTTAGTAAATTAAAAGAGTTCTTTAAAAGTTGTTTAACACTAGTCCAAGATAAATATGTTGTATCATAATTGGAAGAATTGATAGAAGAACCTCAAGAAGAGGTGCGATAAGAAAGAGGGTCAATCATATTGGAAAAATATTGAAGACTGGTTGAGAACTGAGAATGAATACCCAAATAGGAGATTATGACATGGACTATATTATCATGGAATTGGGATTCGATGTGAACATTCTTATGATTCAAACTTGGGAGAGTGGGAAAACTGATATTAGTATGGTCTACTATACAACTTAGACTAGAAAATCAATCAAAATTTTTACCTATTGGTCGACTAACTCAAGTTCCTGTCGAGATAGAAGGACTTCACACTTATGTAGACTTTGAGGTGAATGACATAGTTGATGATACAAATCCATATCTTGTGCTTTTGGGGATCAATTGTGCCATTGATAACCAAACTATCATCAATTTCAAGAAAATGATACTCACATTTGAAGATGAAGAACTAAGGGTGGTCACACCGCTTGATCGTCTAGAAGGCTAGAGGTATGTTGAGCAGGTGAATATTGAAGGAAAAGGTGGATATATATACCACATTTATAGCATTACTTCTGCAATGTATTATTATGTGAATCTAGTGGCTGACGGAAAAATTGGTTGGAGAAGCGTCAGTTCCTGCACATCAGATTATGGATAAGCTTAGGAAAACTAGTACAACTAATTGGATAAAGTGTCCATGAGAAGGTGCATAAGAATTACACAATATATGAGAAGGGTAGGTACCGAGGTATGTGATATACCTACTTATGAGGGTTTTCTTAACCTGGATTCCTTTTTGACAAAATTTGAAGAAAAAGTGATAGAAACTCAATGACTGTCAACTTTGGACTTTTCATTGAAGGCTACACTAGCCTACTAGATGCTGGGTCACACATAAACAATGTATCTCAGAATGGTCCCAATTCTAGAGTTTGATGGAATTCTTATTTGGATGGAATTCTTATTTGGATAGAATATAATATACACTGTACATAAATACATAGCAATAACTAGTCCTATCGAGCACATTGAGCATTGTCGTGCAACATGAGAGGCATGTCCACAACATGAATGGGTCCATCAATTTGTACACATGTTGGACATGATACCACATAACTGGTATACATCAGTCGAGCTGTGGTGAGGGATATAGAATGTGTTATATTTTTATCATTCAAGCTAGCATTATATTAGGATCTTTAACTAAGAGAATAACAAGAAAAGTAATCGAACACAAGAGACAATGAACACAATTTTTTTCATTGGGAAAACCATACGGGGGAAAACCCCCATTAGAGGAAATTTGGGGTCTAAATTGGGCCTCCTAAGAAAAAAAATAAAATAATAGTTATTAATTTTGGAGGAAGAATGAAAAAAACTACTTTTTTTGTTTGTGTTCTCTGACTAGTCCTATCGAGCACATTGAACATTGTCGCGCAACATGAGAGGCATGTCCACAACATGAATGGGTCCATCAATTTGTACACATGTTGGACATGATACCACATAACTGGTATATATCAGTTGAGCTATGTCGAGGGATATAGAATGTGTTATATTTTTATCATTCAAGCTAGCATTATATTAGGATCTTTAACTGAGAGAATAACAATAAAAGTAATCAAACACAAGAGACAATGAACACAATTTTTTTCCTTGGGAAAACCATACAGGGGAAAACCCCCATTAGAGGAAATTTGGGGTCTAAATTGGGCCTCCTAAGAAAAATAATAAAATAACTGTTAAAATAATAAAATAATAGTTATTAATTTTGGAGGAAGATACGCACTTCTCCCTATTATTATTAATAATAGTTATTAATATCTCCCTGTGTTTTTACTCAAATTCTTAATGGGAGAGCTCGTTGGATGCAGAATTTAATTATGCATCCAATGAGTACCCACACTGCATACTTCTAATGGACCCCACTACCCCAAAAAGAAGAAATACCTGAAAAAATGTGATGATGACATCATCATCACATTTTTTCAGGTATTTCTTGTTTTTGGGGTAGTGGGGTCTGTCAAAAGTATGCAGTGTGGGTACTCGTTGGATACGAAATTAAATTACACATCCAACAAGATCTTCCTCTTGAAATTTGAGTAAAAACACATGGAGATATGTCGAAAATACGAACAAAAAAAGTAGTTTTCTTTTATAACAAATATGTCAATTCAACCATTATGGTTAACTCATTTTATTGAAATTATATTGGTTCTTGAATTCATTGTTGGCACATTTTATTATAAGGCCCATTTTAGACCCCAAATTTCCTCTAATGGAAACTTCCTCAGAGATAGAATCAACACCAAAAGCAAAACCCCAAAAATAGTAAGATGATCTCCCGACAGTAGTAGTCTCTCTCTCTCTTGTCCCAACAACATCTTCTCTCTCAGTTACGTGATACAACTGAGTGTGAGTGAATGTGTGTGATAAATAGAGAGGCTCACTCTCTATTTATACTAATTCCCAACTTGACAATAACTCACTAGGACTGACTTCTCTAGGAGAGTCTAATAACAATAGGGCCCCACAACTACGTGGACTTTAACCCTTGATCAATAGGAGGGTTATTCACAATGAATTGACATGTATTGCTTACATTATTGAATATCCCGATAGGAACATCGGGGCATGACATGACTCAAATACATTACAGACACTTCCCGGAATAAACATCAAGGTACAATACATAAGATATACAAGTGAATACATTCCGAAGTTACAAATACATCAACATAATGGAAGAATTAGCTACAAGTTTTATGCAGATGTTTGAATTTGTTGATGATCATCCAGCAATTGATGTTGCTCTCCAAATAAATAAGAGTAATATATTTGAATATATTCATGTATCAATGACTAATTTTAATTAGAGTAGCGCAACAATATAGCACTAGATGGAGTGCTATGATGTAACAGGCAAACCAAATGATGATGATCCCCACAATATAAACATTCTTAAGTTTGAAGGAAATCAATCGGTGGAAGGATTAGGCGTATCAAGTGACAAATTTATGAATTCTCTAAAAATAAAGAAAGTAAATATTGGATCTCTAGGAAATCCAAATTTCGCCAATATTGGATATTTTTGGCATGATGAAACTATTGGGAAGTTCACATATTTACTGCATGAATTTCAAGATATATTTCCCACAAAGTTTTTAGAGATGAAAGGAATTGTTAGAGATCTTAGATAAATGAAGAACCCACTAAATCTGGATGAAAATCCTATTAAGTAGCGATTATACCTACTGGAACCAAGGTATAAAGAAAAAATTAAGACACAATTAGATTGAATGTTGGATGCAGGTATCATAGAACCTATCGAAGAATATCAGTGGATCAGTCTGACGGTGGTGAAAGATAAAAAGAGTACTGGTGAAGTGCGTATCTGTGTTGACCTAAGGAAATTGAATGATTCCTACTTGCATGACTCATTTCCAACTCCATTTAGAGATGAGGTATTGGAGAGTGTCAGGGTTCAATAAGTTTATTCATTTAGTAATGGATTATTTGGCTACCATCACTTCAAAATCAAGAAGGAAGATCAACAAAAGACCATCTTTGTGACAAATTGGGGGTGTTTCTAGTATACACTCACCCCCTTTGGACTCAAGAACACTCTTGATATTTTTTCCAGGATAGTAGTGGCTTATTTAAGGATTTTATAAATAAGGTTATTGAGGTCTATTTTGAAGATTGGACTGTATTTGGGCTCATAAAATATCATATTGAGATCCCAAGAATGATGCTAGAACAATGTTGATAGTATCAGATTTCTTTGAATATAAAGAAATGTATTTTTTGTGCCCCGTTTGGAATTTTGTTGGGCCACATTGTTTGTTGCGATGGAATCTTGGTCAATCCTACTAAAATTGTGATCATCATCAACCTACCACCACCCATGATAGTAAATGAGTTGATATCAACTATGGGACATACAAGGTATTAGCAAAAGTTTATTAGAGGATATGCAGAGGTGACTGCTCCCATGGAGAAATTTCTAAAGAAGGATGTTAAGTTTCAGTGGATGAACCAATTCCAAGAGGGTTTGGATCTCTTGAAGAATAACATGGTTACAACACCCATCCTAATTTTTCCATACTAGAAGAAATGGTTTCATGTACATGTTGATGCATTGTCTATCATGCTCATTGTTTTACTTGGACAACTAGGTGATGGGGCTATTTATCATCATATTGTCTTTGCTATCTGTAAATCATCAAATGTATAGAATAATTACAGCATGAATGTAAGAGAAGGATTAACCATGGTGTATGCACTTAAAAAGTTTCGATAGTATCTCCTGCGTGGAAATTTCAAGATGTTCACATACCATTCAACATTGAAATACCTGGTCAACAAGCCAATATGGGGTGGAATATATTTCAATGGATTCTCCTCTTCCAAGAATTCGATTTTGAGATCATTGTTAAACTTGGTTGAATGAATTTAGGACCTGACCATTTGTCGAGGCTAGAAAGTGACGAAGAACATGGTAATATAGACGATAGTCTCCTAGATTCCCAATTAGTTGTAGTCAATATGTTCGATGACCATTACAGAGATATTATACACTTATTGAGCATAGGATATGCACTAGCCATATTCACTACATCGCACAAGAAACAATTAGTCGTCAAAGATACAGATTTCCAGTTGATAGTTGGATAGTTACACAAGATAGGATTCAATGAAATTATTTGTTGATGTGTTTTGGAGCATGATCGACCAACAATATTGAAAGAGGCACATGTCAGTGTTGCAGGAGGCCATGATGCTGAAAAATATACTATGTGCAATATTTTACAAGAAGGATTATGGTATCCTACTTTGCATGCAAATGCTAGAGAATATTGTCATAGGTGTGATATCTGCCAAAACAACAGGAAAACCATCACAACGAGTTGAAATGCTACTAGTACCTCAGATAAATTTACAAACATTTAAAAAATTGGTTGTTTATTTTCTCAGACCTATTAATCCACTAGGGAAGAGAACCAGTTCACGATACATTATCACAACAATGAATTATTTAACTAGATCGGTTGAAGCAACACCAGTGAAGGATTGTACTGCTATGACTGCTACAAATTTTTTTCTCAACAATGTTGTAACTAGGTTTGGATGCCTGAATATTTTTGTAAGTGATCATGGAACACATTCTATCAATTAGTTGATCAACAAATTAACTGAAGAATTTCAGATCCAGCATAGGAAGACAAAGCCATATCACCCACAAGCGAATGATGTTGTCGACGCATTCAACAAAATCCTAGAAGATGCATTTAAATATCTACAATATTCAAAGAGATGATTGGGACTATAAGGTATCCATAGTACTATGGGAATATCGCATGACCTATAATAAGTTGACAGGACAAACTCCATTTCTACTAGTTTATGGATAAGAGGTTGTCATGCCGATGAAATATATTGTACCCAGCATGAGGATAGTTATGACTATTGAAATGACTGATTTTGGCGTAGTGGAAGAAATATTATTACAACTTGTACAATTGGAAGAAGACAAGTTTGTCACAGGATATCGTTAGAATGTTGAGAAGGTGCAATAGAAAGCCTGACATGACATACATATCAAGAACAAGCATTTTCCAGTCGAATATCTTGTTCTTATGTACGACAATAAGTTTTTGAAGCATTGTGACAAGCTTAGAACACATTGTTTGGGACCATATGTTATAATTCAGATCATTGAAGGAGTCATAATGCAATTTCATAAATTAGATGGAACAAATTTCAAAGGATTGGTGAATGGAAGTCGGCTAATCCTTACCAAGACAACCGTGACTTAGTTGACTGAGAATTAAAAAAGAGAAAAAAAATGAGAAAAGAGAAAAAGAAAAAGACAAAAGAATCACAAATTTATGAGTGTTTTGTATCAAATTTATGAGTGTTTTGTGTTATATTTATGGGTATTGTGTCACAAACAATATGTATGTTGATGAAAAAGAAATGTTTTCATAGACTATTTATCTGTCATCAAAGAAAAATAGTGGAAATTACTCTCAACCTATCACAAGAAAATAAATGTGTCGTAGGCCCTATCCATGTCGCATGAAGAGAATTACTATTGCACAATGAATTTTGGTTTCAAGTGACAGTTGGATAGCAGTTAATTTGAGGATGAAGGAGATTTTAGCGGTGTAACTTTTGGTCACTTACACTGTTAATGCACAATAATTACCATTGAAATGACATGCAACATGACGGTTTGATTGGCGGCTTCCTTGTAATGATTAGAAAGATTGATTTATGTGATGGAAATCGCTGTCACCTTTCCATTTATTGCCCGATCTTGTCGAGTAAATACATATTGAATGAGTGAATGTATATCATCTTTAGGCCGAATCTTCGTTGATTTATATTGCATATGACTGAGTACGCTGAGATATTTATGCGCAATTGCATATATTTGAGGTGATGTTTCATAGAGCATGATCATTTCCATTTCCAATTCGAGCACCATTCAAGAATCCGGTGTTGATGATCCTTCACCTATGCCCATTATGGAAGACACTTCTGCATTTGTTCCTCCATCACTCGTAGTTGAAGAAGTGTAGAGTCACTAGTGATTCCACTAGTTATATTAATACCAAACTCACCTAGTACGTTAAGAAGGAAATGTTCTAGTACCCACAATAAGGTAAAAATGCCTCCACCAAAGGATGACCCAACAAAATATGTATCCATGCTACCAGATTATGTCCCTCCTAGACCAACTTGTTAGATTTTAAACATTAAGCTAGCATATCATTAGGATCTTTAACTGAGAGAACAACAAGCACAACAATCAAACACAAGAGACAATGAACATAGTGTTTTTCCTCAGGGAAACCATAAATGGAGAAATCCCCGCAACTTCCTTAGAGATAGAATCATCACCAAAGTGAAACCCAAAAATAGTAAGACAATCTCCTGACAACAGTAAGCTCTTTCCTCTTTCCCCAGTGTCTTTCTCTTCCTCAGCTATGCACTACAACTGAGTGTGTATGAGATGTGTGATAAATAGAGAGGTCACCTCTCTATTTATACTAATTCTTGACATGAATAAAACCCTACTAGGGCCAACCTCAGTAGGAGAGTCTAATAACCCTAATGCCCCAGAACTACGCGGACTTTAACCCTTAGACAATAGGACCCATGTTAGTTTTTCAACATTAAGCTAGCATTATTAGGATCTTTAACTGAGAGAATAATAAGTACATCAATCAAACACAAGAGACAATGAACACGGTGTTTTTCCTTGGGGAAACCACAAAGGAGAAAACCCTGCAACTTCCTCAGAGATAGAATCGGCACCAAAATAGTAAAATCCCAAAATAGTAAGTGATCTCCCGACAACAGTAATCTTCTTCTTGTCTAGGCCCAGTGTCTTCACCTTCCTCAACTATGCACTACACTTGAGTGTGGATAAGTTGTGTGATAAATAGAGACTCCATTTCTCTATTTATACTAATCTCGACATGACTAAAACCCTACCAGGGACGACCTCTACTAGGAGAGTCTAATAACCCTAGTGCCTCAAGAACTACGGGGACTTTAACCCTTAGACAATCACAGGGTTACCCACTATGACTTTACATGACTTGTTTACATTATTGAATCTCCTGATCGAAACATCAAGGCATGAAAACATGACTCAATTACATTATAGATACATCCCAGAATAAACATCGGGTTACAATACATAATATACATAGATGAATACATTCCAAAGTTACAAATACATCAACACTCCCTCTTAACTAGGAAGGTATTCTTTCAACACAATTTTTAGCACTGGTCTTCTTCTATGTATCAACTCGATCATCTCCTCATCTGCATCTCAAGTCTTCTGAGTCTTCAAGTCATCTTCATTCTTCAATTCATCTTCATCTTCAAGTGATCTTCATTCTTTGAATCTGGATCATCTCTCGGTCTGGATCATCATGGGACATCATGACTGGATTTGGATCATCACTAGATTTGGATCATCATTGGGAATCATCACTGGATTTGGATCATCACCACTGGATCATCATCACTGGATCTCAATCATCACTCGATCTGGATCATTAGTACTGGATCATCATCACTGGATCTCGATCATCACTCGATCTGGATCATCACTGGATCTCGATCATCACTCGATTTGGATCATCACTAGTGCTATCTCATGATTCTTCTCATCACAGGAAGTTCTACAGAGCTAACCGTTTTTCATGCTGGTTGTAGGCCTAGCCTCCATATAGGTCTTCTTCAGCACTTATATCTGACCTACTTGTCAAAATGGCACAGTAATCACATCTATCTAGGTTGGAACACATCCTACTCACAATGATGGAAGAGTTTTGTACTTCCATCCAGGATGGAACACATCCTACTCATAATTATGGAAGATTTTCTCACTTTCATCTAGGCTAGAACACATCCTGCTCACAATGATGAAAGATTTCTGCACTTCCATCCAGGCCAGAACACATCCTACTCACAATGATGGAAGACTCTCATCGAGGCTAGAACACATCTTTCTCACAATGATGAAAGATTTCTGCACTTCCATCCAGGCTGGAACACATCCTACTCACAATGATGGAAGCCTCTCATCCAGGATGGAACACATCCTGCTCACAATGAAGAAATATTTCTACACTTACATTCATTCAAGTGGGAACACATCCTACTCACAGTGATGAAAAGGCTCTGCACTTACATTCATCCAGGTGGGAACACATCCTGCTCACAGTGATGAAAAGGCTCTGCACTTACATCCATCCAGGAAGGAACACATCCTGCTCACACTGATGGAAGGGCTTGCACTCACATCTGATCTTGTAGGAACCAATCCTATAGTCATATCAGAATGGCGCGCAGTCCTCCTCGACTGAGCTACCTGGTAACTAAATAGGTGCCTCCATTCTCCTAGAGAATGGTAGTTTCCCTTACATTCGACGTGCTCATTGGAATGACCAACACTCACATCTGACATGGAAGGAACTTAATCCTTTAGCCATGAAACAATGGTTCAACCCTTACATCTGATCAAGTGGGAACACATCCCTCTATCACATCAGAATGGATACTTAGTCCTAGACTGAGTGTTCCTGGCACCTCACTAGGCAGCTCCATTCAAAGAATGACAATTTCCCTTACGTCTGTCCTACTCGATAGAATGGCCAACACTCATATCTAACATGGAAGGAAGCAATCCTCTCACCGTGATAGAATGGCTCAGCCCTTACATCTGACCTACTCATCTGAATGGCTATAGATCTTAGCACTCATATCTATCATGGAAGGAACCAATCCTCTTACCATGATAGAATGGCTCAGCCCTAACATCTAATGATGGAAGGAACCAATCCTATCACCATGTCAGAATGGCTATGGGACTCATCACTTTCCCTTGGAGGAAACCTCGATCTGGAGAATACCAAGCTTGTCCCTGAAGTACTCGAACTTCACCCTAGCCTATGGCTTCATCAACACATCAGCTATCTGTTCCTCTATCGCAACATACTGGAGCTTCACTGCTCCCTTTTGCACCATATCCCTGGTGTAATGATACTTGATCTTGATATGCTTTGACTTGTCATGGAACACTGGATTCTCTGACAACTTCGTGCAAATCTGGTTGTCACAATATATACAAGTAGCATCCAACTGGAGATCAAATAAATAAGACAGTAGATTTTGTAGCCATATTTCCTCACAACTAGCTGAACAAGCTACGGCATAATATACTTTAGCTGTGCTCAGTGCCACATAGGATTGCTTCCTACTAAACCAAGAGATCACACCTGATCCCATACTGAAGCAACACCTTGAAGTGCTCTTCCTATTGATGGCACTGCCTGCACAATCTAAATCAACATAACCCTCCAGGTTAATCTTCTGATTCACATCGTACTTGAGCCCATAATCAACTGTACCCCTTAGGTACCCCAGAATATGCTTTGCAATAGTCAAGTGAACATTTCTTGGATCTGTCAAGAATTGGCTCAAGGTGTTCACAACAAAGCAAATGTTTGCTCTCGTTTTCGTCAGGTACATCTATGACCCAATCATCTGACAATACATTGTAGCATCAACTGACTCTGATGAAGCATCACTCAATAGCTTCAGGTTTGATTCCATAGGTGTGGCCATAGCCTTGTAGTCCATCATCCCAAACCTCTTGAGGATCTCTACTGCATACTTCCCTTGTCCAAGGAAGATTCCATGTGTACTCTGCAACACCTCCATACCTAGAAAGTAATGCATCATCCCCAAGTCCTTCATTTCAAACTCAGCATCAAGATTTCTCTTCGTATCAACAATCAACCCATCCGTACCTGTCATAAATAGATCATCTACATACAATAGAAGCATCACTGGGTTGCCATCCTCAGCCTTGTAGTAAAGGTTGGAATCTGCTTTACTCTTGGTAAAGCCAAAGCTGGATAGAAAGATGTCAATTCTACTGTACCAAGTCCTAGGTGCCTGTTTCAAACCATACAGGGCTTTCTTCAATCTGCACACATGATACTCCATGTCATGTGTCTCAAAGCTAAGTGATTGTTCTACATATAGTTCCTGTTCCACTACACCATTCAAGAAAGCAGTCTTAACATCCATCTGGTGTATCTTCCATTTCACCATTGCAACCAGAGCAAGTATTGATTTTATGGAAGTATATCTGGATATAGGTGCAAATGTTTCTTCATACTCTATTCCTCCTTTACGAGAGAAACCCTGAGCTACAAATATTACTTTATATTTTTCAATGCTATCGTCAGTAGCATGCTTGATCTTGTAGATCCATTTGGGAGTTACAACTGACTTCCTGTTTTGTCTTGGGACAACATCGCAAACATCATTCTTCATGATCGATTGGTATTCTTCGATCATAGCATCCTTCCATTATTTCCATTCTTCCACTTATTCATAAATGGAAGGTTCTTTATCAATGAAATCACATAGTAAAGCTACATACCTGGAGCAGGATCTGGTCCACTTTCTTTGTTTGTGATTCTCTTCTAGAGCCCCATACCTTTTTGCGCCTTGTATAAGTTCACGTACCCAAGCACATTTCCTCTTATGAGGATTCTTCTCCAGAGGTGGATCTACAAGTATTTGTGGTTCTTCTAAATCTCGATCTTCTTCTTGAGCTTCTTCGTTCATGGTTGTATCATGAACTCTAGGTGCTTCTGTTTCTTGAGGTTCTTCAGCAGTTCTCTTTCTAGATTTGTTGTAATCTTTGTCTTCATCAAATGTCACATCCCTACTGATGTCAATCTTCTTGTATCCTGGGAAATATATTATGTAAGCCTTCAAGCTTTCAGAGTATCCCACAAATATACCCTTCTTTCCTGAAGGATCTAATTTTGTTCTCTTCTCTTTTGGAATGTGTATGTACACAAGGCAGATGAATATTCTGAGATGGATGACTTTTGTTTTCTTACCGGAGAAGACTTCTTCAGGATTCTTGTTCTCGAGTACTCTATGTGGAGTAAATTTCTGTACATACAATGTTGTTCTGGCAGCTTTCACCCAAATATTCATAGGAAGATCTTGATCATGAAGCATGGCTCTTGCAGCTTCCATGATAGTTCTATTCTTCCGTTCCACAATCCCATTCTGTTCTGGATTATAAGGAGTGGAAAACTCCCTCTTAATCCCTGATTCTTTGCATAGCTCTTTGAATTCATTCAAAGTGAATTCTCCGCCATTATCTAATCGAAAAGTCTTTATCTTATTTTTCGTGTTGTTCTTGATCAAGGCTTTGAATTCCTTGAATTTTCTGAATACATCGTATTTGTTCTTCATGAAGTAAACCCATGTCTTCCTAGAAAAATCATCAATAAAAGAAACATAGTATGCATACCCACTTAGTGAGTTTGATGACATTGGAGTGGATGATTTCTAGGATTCCTTTGTCTTTGATTTTTCTTTTGGGAAATGTCTTCTTTGTATTCTTTCCTTTCACACATCCTTTGCAGACCCCATCATGTTTTGCTTGGAATTTTGGAAGACCTTCAATAGCTTTGCTTGCAATAGCTAGTGCTCTGTAATGCACATGTGTAAGCCTTCTATGCCAAATCTCATTTGGCTCTACTGTGTCATGGACCAAGGCTTGTTCTATATGACCCTTCAATTTGTACAATCCTCCTTCTTGTTCTCCAATCACCACTACATCGTCGATAGTCTTTCATCTTGGCCACATGATGACTTGACCATCTATGAATACAACTCGCATTCCTTTTGCATCCAATGCTGATATGGAAAGAAGGTTCTTCTTGAGTTCTAGCACAAACAATACTTCTTTCATTGTTAGAGACTTACCAGAGTCTATTTTATATGAAGATTCCCCACTACCTTTTATTGGATATTGGTAGTCATCTCCTAGCTTCATGTTCTGACAGTCTCACAAAGGATTCCTTGAATCCAGTCATATGTTTGGAAGCCCCACTATCTATAAGCCAATCATCACTACCATGACTAATGTTAGTTGTGAGAGCAGAAATCAAAACATATTCATCCTCACTTGAAGAATATTCACTTTCATATCTGTATCTCTTCTTGGATGGTCCATCATCCTCTGTAGCATGAGCATGATGTCTTCTTTTGTTCCCCTTCTTCTTATGAGAGTGGACCTTGTTCTTAGGATAGTATTTTGAAAAGTGTCCTATTTCATCACATCTATAACATCTTAATCTAGATAGGTCATTTCTATTGTTATCTCCATGATGAGGATTCTTACCTTTGAAGTGATGATTTTTGCTTCTACCTCTCTTGGAGTGAACTTTGAGAGCTTGATCTTCACTTCCCATCTTCTCTTCTCAAGCTGCCATTCAAGATTTTTCTTGAGAGCACTCTTCCCATAGTCTGCTGAACTTGACTAACTTCTTTCTATCACATATTCCTTGGATGAAAGAATCCCATTGCCTAGGAAGGCCATTCAAAGTAGTCATCACAATCTCTGCATTTTTCACTTCTTCATCAATAGCTTCTAATTATTTCTTGATCTGAGAAACCTTTGTGAAGTAGGACTGGATAGTCTCTCCATTCTGATTCTTCACATTCTTCAGTCGATTCCTTAGAGTCATCTTCGGCTTTATGTTCTTCCCTTCAAACAATTTGGTTAGGGCATCAAACATAGCTTTAGGTTTCTTGAGAGAGGACACCTATTGGATACGGTGATCCTTGATAGAATCAGCAATGATCCTATTTTCCGTAACCATCTTCTTCTTATGTAAGGCCTTTGCCTCATCTCCCTCTGGAGCTGGAACCTCCTCATGGTTGTAGGAGTGTAACTCATTCTCTTCCACAACCAGGGAGATCCTATACATCTAGGCTCGAAAGTTATCAACTCCATCAAGATTTTCATCAAGCTTGGTATGATGAGACATCTTAAATGAGAACCTCAAAAGGAAATACAAAATATTTTAGATCTTACCAGGTCAAGATGTCGGATCTGAAACTTGAGCTGAAATCCTGCAGAGCTCGTTCAAGAGCATATTAGGGTTTTGCTTTTCCAGAGTTATTTCCACCCAAATGCCTTGAAATTTATCCCTAAATTCAATTTTGGGTAGCAGATTAATCTAGGCCTAGGATCACTGAAAAATTCCTCTTCTGTGAAAAGCCCTAATTTTCGGCAGCAGTGTCGGGTCCAAAACAGAAAAACCTCAGAATTGGATTCTGCTTAGACAAAAAGATGCACCCTAAGGAGGAGATTTATTCAACCTTAATTTTTATAAAAATATGTGGAGGAATATCCACAAAATAGGAAGCCCTAGTTCCCACAACTACACAGTGTCTTCTTCTCAGGTTAGCTCTGATACCATGTTAGTTTTTCAACATTAAGCTAGCATTATTAGGATCTTTAACTGAGAGAATAAAAAGTACATCTATCAAACACAAGAGACAATGAATACAGTGTTTTTCCTCAGGGAAACCATAAAGGAGAAAACCCCATAACTTCCAGAGAGATAGAATCTACACCAAAACAGTAAAAGCCCAAAACAATAAGTGATCTCCCGACAGCAATAATCTTCTTCTTGTCTAGCCCCAGTCTCTTCTGCTTCCTCAACTATGCACTGCACTTGAGTGTGGATGAATTGTGTGATAAATAGAGACTCTAGTTCTCTATTTATACTAATCCCAACATGACTAATACCCTACCAGGGCTGACCTCTACTAGGAGAGTCTAACAACCCTAATGCCCCGGAACTGCAGGGACTTTAGCCCTTAGAAAATTGAAAGGTTACCCACTATGACTTGACATGACTTGTTTACATTATTGATTCTCTTGATCGAAACATCGGGGCATGACAACATGACTCAATTACATTATAGATACATCCCAGAACAAACATCGGGTTACAATAGATAAGTTACATAGATGAATACATTCCGAAGTTACAAATACATCGACAACCCACAATGACTTGACATTACTTTTTTACATTATAGATCCTCTCGATAGGATCATCGGGTCATGAAATGACACAAGAACATCTCAGAATAAACATCGGGTTACAAGAGAAAATAAATACAAGTGAATACATTCCGGAGTTACAATTACATCAACACTCCCTTTTAACTAGGAATTTATTCTCTTAACACAATTTTCGTCACTGGTCTTCTTCTCTGGATCTTCGCATCATCTGCATATTCAAGTCATCTTAGTCTTCAAGTATTTTTCATCTTCAAGTCATATTCATCTCTGGATCTGGATCATCCCTCGATCTGAATCATCTCTGTTGGATCATCAATATTGAATCTTTACAGGTGCTATCTCATGATTCTTCTTGTCAAAGGAAGTTCTACAGAGCCAACCCTTTTTCATGCTAGATGGAGGCCTAGATACCATGCAGGTCTTCCTCAGCGCTTATATCTGACACTTAAGTCAGAATGGCCAGCCCAACATTTACATATGATCATGTAGGAACTAATCCTATAATCATATCATAAAGGCAACGCCCAACACTCACATTTGACAATGTGGTAACATATCCCACAACCTTGTTAGAAAGGCCCAACACTTACATCTGATCAACCAATGAACGAAGAAAGTACCAACACTTACACTTGGCCATGCAAGGAACGAATCCTCTAGGGCAAAAGGCTCTTGCACTTACATTTGATCAACCAATGATCGAAGAAATGAACTGCACTTACATATGATCAACCAATGATCGAAGAAAGGCACAACACTTATATCTGATCAACCAATGATCGAAGAAAGGATCAACACTTATATCTAATCAACCAACGATCAAAGAAAGGATCTATAGTTACATTCGACACATACAAGTAACCAATCTAACAAGTATGTTTGAAAATGCATGCACTCACATCTGATCCTGTAAGAACCAATCCTACAGTCATATTAGAATGGCTCCCAGTCCTAGATTGAGCTACCTGGTAACTGACTAGGTGCCTCCATTCTCCAGGAGAATGGCAGTTTCCCTTACATATGTCCTACTCGATAGAATGGCCAGCACTCATATCTGACATGGAAGGAACCAATCCTTTCACCATGGTAGAATGGCTCAGCCCTTATATCTAACCTACTCGTCAAAATGGCTATGGATCTTAGCACTCATATTTGACATGGAAGGAACCAATCCTCTCACCAAGACAGAATGGCTCAGCCCTTACATCTGACCATGGAAGGAACCAATCCTCTTACCATGTCAGAATGGCTATGGGTCTCATGACTTTCCCTTGGAGGAAACCTCGATCTGGAGAACACCAACCTTCTCCCTGAAGTACTCGAACTTCACCCTAGCCAATGGATTCATCAATACATCAGCTATATGTTCCTCCGTCTCAACATACTAGAGCTTCATTGCTCCCTTTTGCACCATACCCTTGATATAGTGATACTTGATCTCGATATGCTTCGAATTGTCACGGAACATTGGATTCTCTAACAACTTCACGCAACTCTGGTTGTCACAATGTATACAAGTAGCATCCATCTGGAGATTAAATAAATTAGATAGTATCTTCCACAGCCATACTGCCTCACAACTAGATGAACAAGCTGTGACATACTCTGCTTCAGCTATACTTAGTGCCACATAGGATTGCTTCCTACTAAACAAAGAGATCACACCTGATCCCATACTAAAGAAAAAACCTAAAGTGTTTTTCCTATCGATGGCACTGCCTGCCCAATTTGAATGAACATAACCCTCCAGGTTAATCTTCTAATTCACCTCGTACTTGAGCCCATAATCAATTGTACTCCTCAGGTACCTCAGAATGTGCTTTGCAGCAATCAAGTGAACATGTCTCGGATCTATCAAGAACTGGCTCAAGGTGTTCACATCAAAGAAAATGTCTGGTCTTGTGTTTGTTAGATACATCAAGGTCCTATCATCTGATGATACATTGTGGCATCAACCATCTCTGATGAAGCATCACTCAATAGCTTCAGGTTCGATGCCATAGGTGTGGCCATAGCCTTGCAGTCCATCATCCCAAAACTCTTGAGGATATCTACTGCATAATTCCCTTGTATGAGGGAGATTCCATCTGCATTCTGCCACACCTCCATACCTAGAAAATAATGCATCATACCCAAGTCCTTGATTTTAAACTTGCCAGCAAGCTTTCTCTTTGTATCAGCATTCAACCCATCCATAGCTGTTACAAACAGATCATCTACATATAGTAGAAGCATCATTGGGTTTCCATATTCAACCTTGTAGTAAAGGTTGGAATCTACTTTACTCTTGGTAAATCCCAAACTGGTTAGAAAGCTGTCAATTATGCCATACCATGTCTTGGGTGCCGATTTCAAACCGTACAGGGATTTCTTCAATCTGCACAAATGAGACTCCCTGTCATGTGTCTCAAAACCAAGTGGTTATTCTACATACACTTCCTCTTCCACTACACCATTCAAGAAAGAAGTCTTGACATCCATTTGGTGTATCTTCCATTTCATTACTGCAGCCAAAGCAAGTACTATTCTAATGGAAGTCTATCTGGCCACAGGAGCAAAGGTTTCTTCATAATCTATTCCTTCCTGCTGTGAGAAGCCACAAGACACAAATCTTGCCTTATATTTTTCAATTCTACCGTCTGTAGCATGCTTGATCTTGTAGATCCATTTGGAAGTTACAACTGACTTCCCTTCTAGTCTTGGGACAACATCCCAAACATCATTCTTCATGATCAATTGATACTCTTTGATCGTAGCATCCTTCCATTCTTTTTTTTTTGCCTCTTCTTCATAGTTGGAAGGTTCTTTATTGATAACATTACATAGTAAAGCTACATATCCAGAACAAGATCTAGTTCTCTTTCTTTCTTTTTGATTCTCTTCTGGAGCCCCATATATTTCCGCACCTTGGATGATTTCTCATACCCAAGCATGTTTCCTCTTGTGAGGATTCTTTTCCTAAGGTGGATCTATAGGTCTTTGTGGTTCTTCAAATTCTCGATCTTCTTCTTGAATTTCTTCATTCATGGTTGTATAATGAATTCAGGGTGCTTCTGCTTCAGCAAGTCTCTTCCTGGATTTGTTGTAAGTTGTGTCTTCATCAAATGTTACATCCCTGCTGATGTCGATCTTCTTGTCTCCTGGAAAGTATATTATGTAATCCTTCGAGCTTTCAGAGTATCTCACAAATATACCATTCTTTCTTGAAGGATCTAGTTTTGTTCTCTTTTCTTTTGGTATGTGTATGTACACTAGACAGACGAATATTCTAAGATGGCTTACTTCTAGATTCTTGTCAGAGAAGACTTCTTCAGAAGTCTTGTTCTCAAGTACTCTATGTGGAGTACGGTTCTATACATACATCGTTGTTCTGGCTGCTTCTGCCCATAGATGGATAGGAAGATATTGATCATCAAGCATTTCTATTGCAGCTTCCATGATGGTTCTATTCTTCCTTTCTGCAACCCCATTCTATTATGGATTCTAAGGAGTGGACAACTCCCTCTTAATCCCTGATTCTTTGCATAAGTATTTGAATTCATTTGATGTGAATTCTCCGCCATTATCTGATCAAAAGGTCTTGATCTTCTTTTCTGTGTGATTCTCGATCAAGGCTTTGAATTCCTTGAACTTGCTGAAAAATTCATCTTTTTTCTTCATGAAGTAAATCCATGTCTTCCTAGAAAATTCATCAATGAAAGAAACATAGTATACATACCCGCTTAGTGAGCTTGATGATATTGGTCTACATACATCAGAGTGGGTGATTTCCAATATTCCTTTTGCCTTGTTCTCGCTACTTGGAAATGTCTTCTTTGTATTCTTTCCTTTCGCACATCCTTTGCAGACCCCTTCATGTTTTGCTTGAATTTCTGAAAGACCTTCAATAGCTTTGCTTGCAAGTGGCAGTGCTCTGTAATGCACATCTACAAGCATTCTATGCCAAAGTTCATTTGGCTCTACTATGTCATGGACCATAGCTTGTTCTAGATGGCCCTTCACCTTGTATAATCCTCCTTCTTGTTCTCCAATCACTATTGCATCATCAATAATCTTTCCTCTTGGCCACATGATGGATTGGACATATATAAATGAAACCCTCATACCTTTTGCATCCAATGCTGATATGGATATAATATTCTTCTTCAATCCTGGTACAAACAAGACATCTTTCATTTATATATATTTTTCGGAGTCTAGCTTGTAGGACAATTCACCACTACCTTTTATGGGATATTGGTAGTCATCCCCAAGCTTCACCTTATGGGGTGAATTATGTTTGTATAGTTTCTCAAAGGATTCCTTCAAACCTGTCATGTGCTTGGAAGCCTCAGTGTCAATAAGCCAATCTTTGCTTCCATGAGTGATAGTTCCCGTGAGAGAGGAGATCAGAACATATTCATCTTCACTTTCTTGTTTTACTCTCTTCCTGGGAGGATCATCATCCTCGGAAGTGTGAGCATGATGTCTTCTTTTAGAGTTCTTCTTCTTCTTGGATCCATTCTTATTCTTGGGACAGTTTTTGGCCAAGTGTCCTATTTCATCACATGTATAACATCTGAGTCTGCATGGATCCCTTGTCATAAAGTTATTTTTCTGATGAGAATGCTTACCTTGGTGATGATGATTTTCCCTTTTCCCTTTCTTGGAGTGTAATGTGAGAGCTTGATCTTCAATTCCCATATTTTCTTCTCGAGTAGCTATCCGAGCTTCTTCTTGAGAGCATTCTTCCCACAGTCTACTGAACTTGACCAACTTCTTTCTAGCACAAATTTCTTGGATGAAAGAATCCCATGACCTAGGGAGGCCATTCAATGTTGTCATCACAATTTTTTCATTCTCCATTTCTTCATCTATAGCTTCTAGTTTTTCTTTGATATGGGAGACCCTTGTGAAGTATGACTAGATGGTCTCCTCATTCTAGATCTTGATATTCTTCAACTGGTTCCTTAGAGTCATCTTTCGATTGATGTTCTTCCCTTCAAACAATTTGGTTAGGGCATCAAACATGGCTTTAGGTGTATTGAGAGAGGACACCTGTGGAATGAGGTGATCCTTGATATAATTAGCAATGATCCTCTCTTCCATAACCAACTTCTTCTTATGTAAGGCCTTGGCCTCATCTCCCTCTGGAACTGGAACCTCTTCCTGGATATAGGAGTCCAACTCATTTTCTTCCAGAACTAGGGAGATCCTATACTTCCAGGCTCGAAATTTATCAGCTCCCTCAAGCTTTTCATCAATATTGGTATGTTGAGACATATTAACTAAGAACCTCAAATGGAAATACAAAAGATTTAGATCTTACCAGTTCAAGATGTCGGATTTGGATTTGAAGTTGAAATCCTGTAGTACTGGTTCAGGAGTAGATTAGGGTTTTTATTTTTCGAAGTTCTGTCCAACCAAATGCTTTGAATTTAATCCCTAACTTCAATTTTGGGGAGAATATCAATCCAGGCCCAGGCTCACTGAAAAATTCCACTTTTGTGTCGGGTCCAAAACTAAAAAACCTCATAATTGGATTCTGCTTCGATAGAAAGATGTGCCCTAAAGAGGAGAGTTATTCCACCCTAATTTTGCTGAAAATATATGGAGAGAGATCCACAAAATAGGAATCCCTAGTTCCCACGGCTGCATAGTGTCTTCTTCTCAGGTTATCTCTGATACCATGTTAGATTTTAAACATTAAGCTAGCATATCATTAGGATCTTTAATTGAGAGAACAACAAGAACAACAATCAAACAAAAGAGATAATGAACATAGTGTTTTTCCTTGGGGAAACCATAAATGTAGAAAACCCCGCAACTTCCTCAGAGATAGAATCAGCACCAAAGTGAAACCCAAAAACAGTAATACAATATCCCGACAACAGTAAGCTCTTTCCCCTTGCTCCAGTGTCTTTCTCTTCCTCAGCTATGTGCTACAACTGAGTGTGTATGGGATGTGTGATAAATAGAGATGTCACCTCTCTATTTATACTAATTCCCGACATGACTAAAACCCTACAAGGATGACCTCACTAGGAGAGTCTAATAACCCTAATGCCCTGGAACTGTGGGGACTTTAACTCTTAGACAATAGGAGGTTTACCCACAATGACTTGACATGACTTGTTTACATTATAGATCCTTTCGATAGGAACATCGGGTCATGACATGGCACAAGAACATCCCAGAATAAATATCATGTTACAATAGATAAGAAATACAAGTGAATACATTCCGAAATTACAATTACATCAACACAACTGATGCGCCTAAGATTAGACTTGGAAAAAATGCAAGTATCTATTAGTAGCACTAGCATTACTGAAAGCAGTTTGAGTAATGACAAATATGGTTCCAAACTTGAAGAAGATGGTATTTGTCAACCACTACTTGCACAAGTTTCTAGAATTAAAAATGTATATATATATATGATGGTTTCTTATGCCATAAAGGATGGCCCTATCCATATGGTTCCAATGGAATGGGAAAGAGGATTGGAAAAAGTCGGATTATTGTCATTGATGTACATGCCACATTTTGGTCGCACAATAGAAGTCAATGCACATGTTAAACAATTGCTAGTATGTGTCAATGGAAGATTTTATATCTCACTTAGAAGATCTTAGTAGATGTCAAGATGACAGCAGCAATCACCAGGATTCCCCTTGTAGGCGTTGACCTAGGACCATTTTTTGGGAAAGAATAGAACACAATATTAAAAAATAAGGGATACATGAGGCTTTTCTATTGCCTCCATCAATGATACCACTGTTCGATTCACAATGAAAGTTTTATATAGCAAGTTGATGTGCAAGATGAGACCAAACCAATGTATTGCAGGGAAAATTGTTGTGGTGGGAATGTGTGTAGTAGGAGTCCAACTCAACTATTTGCACTATTTGCTAAATGAAGTGCTAGAAAAAGCATAGGAGGTGTGGGACAAGGTAGCCAAATCCATTATTCTTGGCTCCTAATTTTTATTTCTTTTGTCACATGGGAAGAAACCGAAAAATACTAAGGGGTATATGTGCTCGTCCTATGTCGAGGAGCTTGATACCATAATATATGGTTCAACAAGAAGCAACCTGAGTGGCGAAAAGACAATAATATAGAATTATTTTTATAGGATGAGTCCTTGAGGAAATTTATTAGGAAGAAGGCCAAGCTCACCTTAAATATTGTTAAATGGTTTAGCAACATTATCATTTTTGGTTGGGGCCCATCATATCTTTTTCAATCCTCTATAGGATCCACAAAAGCAATGTTTGGAAACATATTTTTAGCTATATGTTCCTGAAGTTGATTCCATCATGTAAGATTGTCCAACATAATGGAGAGCACCTATCGCAAAGGATCAAATATCTACTAGAGAAGAGCCATGACAAGATGACCGATCCACAAAGAAGAATGGAGATCAAGGGTGGGATCCACCAATTGAAGAAACCCTAAGAAGTTCCCACAATCTTAATGACTCTAATACAACTCCAACAGATCCAACGTTGGGAGAAAATATAAATAAATTAGATAAGTTTGAGAAGAGTCAAAGGAAGAGAAAGGTTGACAAATAATCTGGAGTTGTCATCCTCACTAATCATTACTACACTTTATATATAGAAGCAATGGTAGAAGTTTCCATTCAACGCTACTAAGAAATAGATAAAATACAAACATAGGTAAGAGGAAGCATTGTAGATTTACTATAGACACTTTGTAAGTCAATAAAAGAAGTTTGAGTGGAGGTTGACTACACACCACAATTGCCTCAGTTGCGGGACATAGTTGCCTCATTTGAAGAGAGACGTAGTGACACAACAGTGCCAACTCCATGAATAAGGTTTCCAGTCATTGTTCAACCAATTGAATTAGGAACACTAGAAATGAATACCATGGTCAAAGATTTGGGCCATGTTACCATGGATTTTTTGTGCTTACGATGTATGAAGTACATACTATTCAAAATTATATAGTCACATAAATGAATAATAGAGAGCGTGCATTGGTAAATTAGGTACAATCCTCGCAAAAATATGTTAATAAAATGAAGAAAGCAATCCAAGAAGAATAACATAAAGCAAAGACATCGTAGGACAATAGGAATTGATTGGATACAATTGTTACTCTAGCTTGTAGCATTTTTATAGATGAAGGAATTACACTTGAGAAGTTTTTAGAAGAAAAAGTATTTTGACTTGGTGAACTTGTAGAGAGCCTCTGCAAGAGGGTCGCAGAGTTGGAATCACAGGTAAAACCCAGTACGCATTGAGAGGTACTGGAAGAAAGGAGAAAAGTAGCAACTGAGGTTGCAACCAAGATATAAGAAGCAGATGCACATTGTGCCAAGGAAGTTGAGCAAGTTTCTTAGTCATGGGAAGCTTTGCTCGACGATGAAGAGTTAGAAAAAGTAAAAGAACAACTGCATACTACTGAGATGGAGGTTTTCCAGCTGAAAATTATTGTCAAGAAGCTGTTGATAGCAGAGATGATGGATATGGCTATCGACATGAATATCTACAACATCAGGTCACAAAACTATGAACACAACAACAAAGCAGAACTGACATGGTCATAGAGTTACAAACATAAAGCAAATAAATTTACATGCATTATTCATCCTATACATGAGAAGGTGCAACAATTTTTGGGATCAATTGGACTTACAACTTAGAAACACCTCATTTCTGAACTTGTGGAAAACTTGAATAAATTAGAAGCTGAAGTGTGACAAAATACTGAACATGTAGTGAAAAGTTTCAAAGATTTTCAAAGCAAGGTTGCAGTTACTGAACTTTCATATTGAAGTGGCTTAGGACGATCCATAGGTGAGTGTTCGGGGCCTGTTGTCCCTAGGAAAAATTAGACAAAATTATACCAAAATTATGGTGGGAAGAATAAAGGTTCTGGTTGCAAGAAAGCAAGGAGCTGCGACAGAAGGAGCTGCGACAGGAGCATCTGTGATGAAAATAACTACAATAGAACAAGAATAAAGCATTATAAAATAATATTTTGACTAGTTTTGGAAAGATTTAGTTAGTATAAATGTTTGATTTTATTAATAAATAATAATTGTATTATTGGGGCGATAGTGCATATTTTGAGATGTAACTAACAGTTATGAGCTAGTTAATGGTTGTATCAAGAATTGTAAAATTCGTGAGGATTATATAAGAATGAGCCCAAGATGTGTGTGGGTTGTTCTTGGTTTAGGATTGAGAGAGAAGAGATTTTCTTAGAAATATGATCGATCTAGGTTGTGTGCAGATTGAAAATTGAGAAAAGAAGAGAACAAATACTTAGACCCAAAACCTGAGAGAATGAGAGGAGAGAAATATGTCTGGATTGTAAATAATATATAAAGAAGATTCTACAAGCTGAGTGCGTAGACCAAAGGTTCTAACCTATTTCTCATGCTAGATGAACATCACTTTCTGGTTTTTTCTTGATGGGTTTACACGTTAAATATTGTCTATATGTGTTTCTGATATTTATGTTTATGTCGAGTGGATGTATGTTATGAATGAATTGGATATGAATATGTCACACAGTCTCTATTATGAACAACTCATATATGTGTGTGTGTGTGTGTGTGTGTGTGTGTGTGTGTGTGTGACAAATCTAATTGATTAAACTGTGATAATGCTTTATGTTAAATACTATGATATATGTCGATGGATAAGTGGACTATTATCTTGAATGAATAAAAAAAAAAGTATAAGTCTCAGTTTCAATAGAGTGACTAGATAACACAGTGTAAGGGTGAACACCCCCCCCCCCCAATAACTGCAGAAACATGGTTTTAGTAGTTCCCACTAAGCTATCTAGGGTGATACTTTATCTTCATTGCAGGTGTTTCCAATGAAGTACTTCTCTGTCAGGATGATATCTTAGGATTTGTTGATGAACGCAGAATATGAACTTGGGTCGACCGAAGGTACACCAACAAAGCATACATATGAATTAGGCTTTTCAATCATTCCTCACATAATACATAACTAAAATTCCATGTCACTTCCACTTTTAAAAATTCCACAAGGTTAGAAATTATGCTAATATTCTCTTATATATATCCAATATATATTAATACTACAACATATTATGGTTACATAGTGTAATGGTAAAGGTATCAAACTAAATATTCTCTATTGTATATATCATTATAGATATATGCAATATTATATTATGGTTACACATTGTAATAGTAAAAGTGTTTACTAACCAAGAGTAATAGTGAAGGTGTTGATTAACACTATGATTTCATGTAGACAATGGATGATGTCTTATTTGGTTAACTCACTAACATAGGTTAATTGCTCATAAATAAAATATTTCCAATGCCCCATTTAATTAATCTATTCCAGGCTAAGTATACATACTAAAGGCTTCTCAAAAAACCCATGACTGTTGGATGTAGTAGCAAATAATTTTTTAAGTTTTTTTTTCACAACGAAAAAAACATGTAACTTGTTATTTGCTTGGAATCAAAGTCTCAAACATAGTACATATTTTGACTAGAAGACCCATATGTCAACATTCTCTCAAATCTTAGATATCCAATGATGGAAAATTCAAACTCACTAAACAATCCTCTAAATAGTCCTCTAATATTAGAAAAACATGATCGTAGAGCAATACCAATAAATAATAAACAAGATGCAAATATTAAAACACATTACAAGAGAGACACATTTATAATGTGGTTCAACCAAGATGGGATACATACACACAAAAATTCATATTCCTTTATTATAATGCCATCCAACAAAATGAAGGGATCCAACCTGCAACAACTTCATTGCTCTTTTTCTTCACTCTCTCACACAAACACATAGAATTTTTTTACAATGCTACAATACAATACACAAACATATTACAATGCTTTCCTTTTATAGGGGAATTACAATGGGAAAATACTACGGGTAACCCAATATGATGGGATCGTAAATTGTTGGCCGCCAACAAACATCCCAAAAATTTCCTTTGAGGGATTCACCCCTGAACCCTGGCTGGGGGACCACTAGCTCTCAGATATCATGGGGGAGTGATGTTCCCCTATACCCCCCTAATGGGATGAGTGTACAATAAAACTGGGGTAAAAACACCGCTGAAAAATAACATCTATGAACCTAGAATATCAAGCTCCACAACCAACATTTAAATAGTCTAGTAGATAGTTCTCTCAGAAAAAAAAACCAAAGTAAAGAAAGCAGGTTCATAACTCCCATAAAACCATACATATATAAACTAACTCATAACAAAAAAGGTTAGTATACTAACTGAGAAAGAGGAACCTCAAAACACACAATACCATAATCAAGGAGAACCTCATCAAAGAACTCATAAAATATAAGACCGTCCATATGATCGATGGCCTTTTTGGAGAGGCCATCCACCTTGATACTAAAGACCCGATAAAAATGATGGAAGGAGATGTTAGAAAATTTATGAATTAGAAGCTTCACTCTATTCATCCAATGTTCCAATCATAGTGTTTGGAGAGAAGAGGTACCATTAGCCTCTACAATGACAACATTGGAGTCACCAAAAATTTGAATTTCCAAATTTCCTTTCATCTTGGTGAACCATAACATCCCCCATAAGGTAAGTAATTCAACATGTGTATTTGTACCCATTCCCACTTCCATCCATAATCGATTTGAATGATGTATTTTGATACTAATAATCATACCCGCTCAACAACAACCATCTTTTTCTGTCCCCTCAAGGTAACATATGGACTTGTCTTCATCCAAGGACGACCTAACATACACTTTTGGATTCTTTTCTTTGTCATCCTCACAATACTCAAGAAAAGAAGCAATAATCTTAGTACAAATATGGAAAAGAGAAGGCTTGATATCCTGAAAAATAAACATGTTCCTAGAATTCAATATATCCCACATCATAAATAATGGAAACTCCTTATATTTTACCTTCTTCTTGAACCATTCAAACATATTTTCCTTGGAATTTATCATCCTCCAATTTTCTTATGAAAAAATTAGCATGCCTAGTTCCAACCAAGAATATTTCAAAAAAGAACAATGACAGAAGAGGTGAGAGATACTTTAGGACTCCTTCCTACATAAAATACAAATTCTAGTACCATAGAAACCCCTTCTTTTGAGGTTATCTTATGTTAAAATATTGTTTTTAAGAGATATCTAAACAAAAAAATTTGTTTTTAGTGGTATTGTATAGCTCCATTAACTCTTATCCCACCGAGGTGGAACACTTCTAGACCACTCCTCTGAAACCATAGTGTAAGCCAATTTTGTAGAGACCACTCTGTTCTATCTATTATTGATTGTTCCATAATAAAGTGTGTTCCTAATTATTAAAAAAAATAACCACACAACAAAGGGACAACATGAATTGTCTCATTCCCCAACAACTTCCATATGTAAATTCAAATTACCAACCAAGAACAAGTAAGCATCATTTGAAGGAGAAGTGTTTTTAACTTGTATTAAAACCATGATATTTGTCTGATGTAGCTTATATAGTAAATGAAAAAAGATAAATAAGTTTTCATTAGCTCCAACAAATGGATTTATAACCAAAAAAATATGCAGCCAATATTCTAGAAGAAAGGATTGCCCGGAATGGTATTACTCTTTCTAATGCACTTGGGGCTCTTAGATTTCTTGAGTTTTATAAAAGGAAGGATGCAATCCGAAGTAATATTTTAATTATTATTATAAAAGACAAAAACATATTACTTTGGTGAACCTTCACCGTTGAAGGGCTATACCTAATGAGAAATATGTCAAACAGGTAATTCACCATTGATGGGATACATCTAGTGGGAAATATGTCAATATCTACATCTAGTGGGAAAATTTTTGACACTTGTTATTCAGAAGAGTAAATAAGGTATTTCCATAAATTACATGATATACTTAATCATTACATAGTCAAATCTACTCACTCATTATAGAGGGGCTCAACAAGAGCATAATGCCACTTACAAGAATTGAAGATGGGTTGGGAGTGTAGCAATCATTCTTCCCGATGACCCAAACTACATACAAAAAACCCATTACTTCACTCGAATCACTCAAGAAATGGACCAAGTAATTATTTTAATTCTTATTATAAGAAATAAAATCCCACTACTTCACAATTGGAGTGCATCTTTAGGGAAGTTGACTAAAACATGATGCACTCATTGTTTTCAACCTTTTATATATATTATACATGGAAACAACTTAGACAAATTGTAATTGAACTCATGCAAAGGAGTTGACTAACTCATACTTTATTCTTTTCTTTTTAATTTCAATCGAATTCCATGGCTGAGGAGATGGCTCTTACTCTAGATCATAATATTATGATCGAAGAAGGTCGTTATGTTTTTGTTTAGAAGTTGCGAGAAATAGTTATGGAACCATTTGGAAGGAAATGGACAAACTGAGAGGATAATCTTGTGCGATCAAGAGAATCAATGGAAGTTTCTCTAAATATGAATGTTGCGGTAATAATGCAGAGGTAAACTGCTCAGTGAATTTGGGTCCTCATCTAAACAAACTTTGGATGCATGATGTCATATTAGAGGGAACCACATTGTATTTGGTATTTGAGTTAATGGATTGTGATTTAGGGAAGCTCATGAAAAAATATATAGGCCATCCATTCTCAAAGAAAGAAGTGTGGAACATTTCTTCCATATTTTGACAGGGTTGATGCACATGCACAGTAAAGGATATTGTCACTGTGACCTGAAGCTAGAAAAATTCTTAGTGAAGGGAGATACTATTAAGCACTATGGAGAGAATGGACAGGAAGCACATTAGTTTTGGGGTCTTTACGATTCCATCAAAGGAAGACACAATCAAAATAAAGAAGACAAAAGTAAGATTCAAGAGGCTGGTAAATCCATTGATTTAGCTTATTGTATAGTTGCACATTGTAATCTTAGTATTAAAGAAATAAATTCTCTTTCATCTTATAAATATTGTGGGTTTCTTCATACTGGTGGAAATTCTCATATGGGCACTCGCACGAAGTTGGTTCCACTTTAGAAATTGAAAATTCATTTTTGATATGTAAATCTATAACGCATATGAATTATTGTGGCTAAGCTCAGAAACCTGAGCCCAAAATCAAGGCTAAGTGCAATTTGATCTTCAAACCTAAAGACGCCATAAAACCCTAGTTCCATCTCATCACTTCTCAACCCTAGTTATAGCATGCAATTTGTATTTCATTAAACCCTAGTTGGTTTTCAATTTGTACATGTACATGTGTTTCTAATTCCATCTCATAAATTTTAAAGAGGTCATAAAACCCTAGTTCCATCTCATAACTTGTAAATAGTTCATAAAACCAATCTAATGATATAAAACTAAAGAGGTCATAAAACCCTAGTTCCATCTCATAACTTCTCAACCCTAGTTATAGCATGCAATTTGTAGTTCATGAAACCCTAGTTGGTTTTCAATTTGTACATGTACATGTGTTTCTAATTCCATCTCATAACTTGTAAAGAGGTCATAAAACCATAGTTCCATATCATAACTTGTAAATAGGTCATAAAACAAATCTAATGATATAAACCTAAAGAGGTCATATAAACCTTAGTTGGTTTTGCTTGTTATTCAAGTACATGTGTTTCTACTTCTAAGTCATGCATGCATGTGAACTTCCACTTGTGATCCATTTTCAAACCTATTCATTTTATTTCATGTATGTGCATAACCTAGGTATATGTACTTTTTCTTTCTACTTAAATGATACTAACCAATCTAATTTGATCTTCAAACCTAAAGAGGTCATAAAACCCTAGTTTGTAGTTCCATGTCTCAATTTGTGAACCCTAGTTTTATTATGCGGCTTGTTGGATTATAGTTTAGTATGAGAATAATATATCCTGTGATTTATAGGATGATATGGGAACCATACTAACACATGCATGGTCGATGGTTTTGCAGAGATGACCCACCAATGCAAGAGTTGTATTGAAGGAAACTGAGCAAAACCCTAATTTACAAAATCAATGCATAATGAAGTCACTGGCCCATGAAAAAATGAGGGAGAGGGCCACCTAGAGGTAATCACATGATAGGATACCAACGATTTTTCGATCCAACCTTCGGTTTCTGAGTTATGTCGAGTTGAAATTTGCATGAAAATGTCGTTCAGGGAAGCTTGGTGACTTTCGGTCTGGGAGCAAAAAACCAAATGGAGCAACAAAATTACATTTCGTTGGCTCTTGCAATTTTGTATGGGAAAGGACAATATAGGAACCCTTCCAACACAGGCACGGGCGATGGTTTTGTAGAGTTGAACCACCAATGCTAGAGTTGGATTGAAGGAAACTGAGCAAAACTGTAGTTTACGAAATCAAAGCACAATGAAGTCACTGGGCCTTGAAAACATGAGGGAGAGGGCCACTTAGAGGTAACCCCATGCTAGGAGACCAACATAGTAATTTTTTCTTTGATCTGACCTCAGGTTCCTGAGTTATGTCTAGTTGAAAGCCACATGAAAATGTTGTTTAGAGACACTTGGCGACTTTCGGTCCGGGTGCGAAAAGCAAATGGAGGAACAAAATTAAATGTCATTGGATTATGCAAGTATGTATGGGAAATGATGATATGGGAACCATACCAACACAGGCATGGTTGAGGTTTTCATGCATTGACTCACCAATGCTAGGTTTGCATTGAACGAAACTGATAAAAACCCTAGTTTACGAAATCAATGCACAATGAAGTCATTGGGCCTTGAAAACACAAGGGAGAGGGCCACCTAGAGGTAATCATATTCTACGAGACCAACACAGTTAACGGTTTGTCGATTCGACCTTTGGTTTCTGAGTTATGTTGAGTTGAAAGTCACATGAATATGTCGTTCACAGACAGTTGGTGACTTTCGGTCCGCGAGCGAAAAACCAAATGGAGCAGCAAATTTTCATGACATTGGCTCCTGCAAGTCTATATGGGAAAGTCCAATAGGGGAACCCTACCAACACAGGAATGGTTGATGGTTTTGAATAGTTGACGTACCAATGCAAGAGTTGACCCAACAATGTAATTAAATGTACATTAATATAAAAAACATAAAAAAAGAAGTAAATTTCAACAACTCGAGAGCATGTTATTTTCTGATTTCTATTTGTTGGTGTCTAAATACACCCAGTTGTTCTTTAGACCTTTAATGTTCCATAGATGGTGTTTGTATCCTAGGAAGATGAAAGGATAAAAATTAGTACTCTCATAAGAAAATAAATAGAACCCAATGAAAATGTGCAAACATGATTTATAGATAACTCACCTAAGGTTGTATGATCATGTTTATAGTGTCCAGTATCCTCTGAACAATATTATGTCTATGAATGGTATCCGTTAATCACAGGTTTAATACATTGGGAGTAAACTAAGGCTAAATAAATTAAATTGTCCTTCAGCATGCACTTTAAAGGTTAAATAATGCACCTAGAAATCTAGCCACACTAGACAATCTAGTAACACCTGTCAATGGAATCAGTTGAGTAGGCCATCTGGATCATCTTTGCTACCGATAGTTTCCATCAATCTTTCATTCTCTATATGTGGTAGCAAGTATCATACATGTGACCTATTTTTGTTCAAAAGTGTGCGCAAGTTGATTTTTATAGCAACTACTAGGTTGGTGAAGTGGTATACAATATCTCTTGGTCTATAATCTTGATATACATACCCACCCTTCCTTTTATGTTGTGATGCTAGTGTCAGGTAATCCCCTTTTATAACTGTCGAGTGTAGAAATAATAGATCAATGCTATGAGAAATGATGCTAAGAAGAAGCACATGAAATAGATCTTGCTACTAATAATTTTCACAAGCATACATAGGAAAAATAGACAGAATGACATGAATGAAGAGATGAATATTGGTGTGCATCCTTCCATCAAATAATGATGAATAATAGTGTACATAAATAGTACATCTCTCATAGTAAAATTGAGTTGTATGGAGACAACTCATAAAGCTCAAAAAGGATGACTTACAAAAATATAGCAAACCCCCATAGGTGGCTAAAGCACTTCCCAAATATATCAAGGACCTCACGAATTAGAAAAATCATGAGTGAGTTGTCAAGGATATGTAAAAAACATGCTAATACTAGAAAATGGAGGAAAATTCATGAAGGATGGGTTGGCAACAAAAGCACCCAGTTTCCTAGTTTGACTAGCTTTACCTTATCCATAGAAAAGCAAAATAAAGAAGAATCTACTGTAAAGTGTTGTATACTAATTCTGTATGGTCAAAATGTGACCAATATCAACCCATAATTAGAAATAAATCATTCCTAGTATATAGATGGCATGTATTGACTTTAAGGTGCAAGTAGATGCGAACTAATTAAGCTAGTGGGTGAATTATTAATCAAATAATGATTAATTATTTTATCCTAAGTTGTGAGTGGGTTTAATATATTCCAACACCCCCCTATAATTCTAAATTTATGATGGCATGGAAAAAAAATATTGATGCTTATGGATGCATATAGGTCCCAACAACAAGGCTATGGTCACCCTTTAACAATTATTATTTATAGAAAAGTGAGGAAAGAGGAAAAATCACATGGGGAAAATCCTCCCTCAATAAAGGAAAAGGCACAAAATTTGAAATAATATTTCCTCAGCATATCCTTATATTCACTTAATAATGAGCTGAATGAACTTCTTCTGGATGGAATACTTGTTGAAGAAATCATGAACTCCATGATCATGCGCTAGAGTGTGGAACCTGCAAGAAGGAAGAGGAGAGACTCCTTGTATCTCATCAACTGATGAAGAAAGAGAATTATATAAATGATTTTTATTTCTGTCAAACTCTGATATTCAAACATAATCTGAAATGGAAAAGAGATTTGTGCATACTCCTTTCCAAAGAGTACAAAAATTAAGACAGTTTATTTGACACCCAATTCCCTGAATAGCTGCAAAATTGTGATGTGAATCACATGTCAATATTCCGATATGATGTAGCACCTTTCCATATATTATATGAGGCTGATAAAATTATGATATATCAGAAACATTAGCATATGGAACAGCAAATACAAAGGCTTCAGTGTCTCCATGAGGATATAGGGCTAGACTAGGAAAACTATGAGCAACTAGGGAAAACCGATAGGTGTAAGAATTTGAATGATGGATGAGCATAGTATCTGAATGATAAGCATTTAAAATAGATCCAAAAATGTTTAATATTAGTCCAAATATGAATAATTTCATGGATAACCAGCCACTGAAATATAGGAAATACTTCAAACCATGTAAGATAAAGATCACTGCATAAGCCTACCAATGAGGAATCAACTAGTGAACTTGGGATTTGTATAGTCTTAGGATTATTCAGAGGTATGGTATATGGTATGGATGGTGGTATGATATGTGTATCAACCTGAAAATATTCTTCTAAATCATAATCCAAACAATCACATATAATAATATCAATAGACTCATGGGAATACACTGGTAATGAATCCTCTCTATGAAAAGAGGAAATAATGAGATGTTCACAATATTCAAGTAGCGTCTGAGTATTGATTCCAAGAACAATGTAGGAGATGCTGAAGCAAATGAGATCAAGTAAGTAAGTTTTATGCCATAAATAAGGCTTGATTTAGCTAAGCAAACATCCTGGAAGTCACTGGGTTGCACACCATCAATGAGAGAGGTATTCATAAAGTGTGAAGGATTTGGCACATAGATCTTAGAATCTAATATAGGAGATTTAGATAAAAATGAATGGGTTATAGGATCATAATCGATATCAATAGTAGCTCCATATGGTACTTATTTTTCATCAATATTATCACAAGAAGAAAAATCGCCTTCAAGAGACATAGAAAAAGATGGCTCTTCAATATTTGCTTCTTCATTGAAGGAGGAAGCATTCGAATCAAGGAGAGTAGAAGCAAAATGAACTATATGAGAAACTTATTCATCATGATCAACTTCATTAAATAATTTATAGGCCAAGAAATATTGAGAGAGAGAACTAGAGGAAATGTTTGGTTCACTCCATGCTTCATCTTCTATTTCCTCCAAACCAAAAGCTTTGTCTAAATTCTTCCAAAGCTCAAATGGATACTCAGCAGAATCTATGAGATGATGTATATTTGGAGACATTACAAAACACATAATTACATAATCTCTATCACACTTATTTAGCCAATGAATATTCTCTTAATAAGACTCGGGTTCTCTCAATGCACAAATGGAGACATCAAAGAGACATTGCCTCTTCAAGTATGCGCTCATCTTTTGCTTCAATCGGCATAGTTGAAAGGAGATAGTAGAGGAGATTTTGAATCCATATAGAAGTTGTTGATATGCTCTAGGAGATACTCTATGCAACCTACAAGTCAAACTAGGAGAAAATGTTGTAAGATAGATAAACTCTTCTTCAAAGAGGGATAGGAGACTAGATGCGCTCCTTAACTCTATAGAAATTGATCAACCTTGTTTCTATGATACCCTATAGGAGATGGAAAGGTTTTTCTCCCTGTATGATATCATGTAGAAATAATAGATCAATGATATGAGCAATGATGCTAAGAAAAAGCACAGGAAATAGATCTTGCTTCTAAGAATTATCATAAGCATACATAGGAAAAATAGAGAGAAGAAAAGAGATTGAATCACATGAATGAAGAGATGAATATTGGTGTGTATCCTTCCATTGAATAATTATGAATAATAGTGTACATAAATAGTATGTTCCTCATGGGAAAATCGATTTGTATGAAGACAACTCATAAAGCTCAAAAAGGATGACTTAGAAAAATATAGCAAACCCCCATAGGTGGCTAAAGCACTTCCCAAATCTATCAAGGACCTCACGAATTGGAAAAATAATAAGAGAGTTGTTAAGGAGATGGAAAGAACATTCTAATCCTATAAAGTGGAGGAAAAGTAATTGTCACGTCCCCATCGCTTCGAACGATGAAGAGGACGCGACGAACACCAAACAACTATCCGGGCAAACAGCCCCAAGAACATAAACAGGGACAAATCAATGCTGAAAAATACAAAGCTTAATAGGATACATAACAAGATGCATAACCCATCATACAGGAATGCATAATTCATCAACATACAGCGGAAGCAAACCTATACATTCATACAATTCCAGCATCCCACATGTTCATTATAGTTTATAAAACAATAGATATAAATTGCAGAGATGGAATACCCAACAGCACTTATCTTCTGATGAAGAATTCACCCCGTAACCAGCTACGTCGCTACAATGTTCCACCCAACCATAGGCCAGCATGCTCATCAATCTCTCAGCAACGCTGCCACCCCCGAGCTGAGCATGATTCCTCAAGGACTAAGGGAACAGACAGGCTGCAGCAAAACAATCCCTTCATAGCCCTGTGAAGAAGGCAAGGACAACCAGGGATAATTTCAAACAAACGATGAGCACAGCTCCAGCCCACAGGCCGACACAAAGTTGTTCTTGGCCCTAACGTGGCCAAAACAACTCAGCTGCAACCCCAAACTAGGGCACGTCAGCAACCCAAACTCACAATGAGTGATGGACACAATCCACAGTCTCAAACAAGGAGAAAACTCGGCCAACAGCACACACAATTCCTCAATATAATGGCTGGGCAACTTACATAGTCCCAAATGAAGAGAATCCAAACTCCAATAGTCCGCAGCAGCCCGTCTTCATAGTAAATGATCTCAAAAGCACACCGTCCACAAAACAGAGGAGAAGCCAACTCCCAGCGTGGACAGAGAAAACTCAACCAACAGATTTGGAATCCACTGTGGATCAATTTAGCGACATTGAACACCAAAGCCAACAAAACACAGGGAAGGCAACAGTACTAAACGAAATCAGGGAGCACCCCTCACAACAAGGAAAAATGAATCCAACGCTTTGTGCGTGAGGGAACTTGCACCAGACCACAAAACGCAAAGGAAAGCATACATGATTCCACTCTGTGGAAAATGTGAATGACCACCGATAAGCAGCTCCTCGCTTGGCTGCATGAGATCCAACAGATCCACTGCCTGTTCGTGAGGATGAGCAAGACTTCCACTCATGCGTGAGAGTGCACAGCTCCACTCAGGCACATGGATGAACAACCAATGCGAGGAGTGAGCATACCACCGAGATCCTGCGTGAGGGTGAATAGAACTGACCTCTCCCTAAGGAAGATGTCGACCCAATGGAAGAATGGCGTCCTCCCCAAGGTGGAGACCAACCGTGGGGTGAATGCAGTCATGGGTGGAGTGGGCGTCTGGGAAAGTGACTGACAGCCCTTCCACCCCACTCCCAAAGGAAATAACTGCCTCAACCACTAGCCATAACTGCCCCCAACAACAAAACCAAGCCATTGAAGAGGTTGGTGAAACAAGAAAGGTGGCAAAACAAACAAGGTGGAAACACATGGGTTTTCCCCCCATAAACCAAGTTTTGACATCCCCCCACCCCTTATCCTTTGGAATCATGCCCTTTTCATTCAATGTTGCACTGTCGTAGCTGGTTGTGGTTTATTTTATTTTATGTGCGTATTTACATGATGTCAAATTATAATGTGCCAAGCAGCACAATATCTCATCGGCAAGTATACCTATTGCCGAAACATACACACACAAATCGATGGTGGGGCTTTTTCCTTTAGCTCCTCACCACGATTAATTACGTTATATACATCATGCAAATAGGGTCAAAACCGGGATGTTACAGTAATGAAGGATGGGTTGGAAACAAAAGCGCCCAGTTTCCTAGTTTGACTAGCTTTACCTTATTCACAGAAAAGTAGGAAAAGCATAATAAAGGAAAATCTACTGTAAAGTGTTGTATACTAATTCTGGATGGTCAAAAGGTGGTCAAGATCAACCCAAAATTAGAAATAAATAATTCCTAGGATATAAATGGCATGTATTGAATTTAAGGTGCAAATTGATGCCAAATAATTAATCTAGTGGGTGAATAATTACTCAAATGGACCATAAATACACTTGAAAGTGTCCATCCATATGAACTTTGAAAGGAAAGAACAAGAAATTAAAAAATACAAGATGATGTAGTAGAATCATATAACTTAGGTGATGACATGGATGTCTCATTTGAATGTGAATTGGATTTATATGCTAACTTTGAACCAACTTCCTTTTTAGATGTTGATGTTTGTGATGAATGGAAATAAGCCATGCAAAATGAACATGTGCACTCATAAAGAAAGAAATCTGGACGTTGGTTGACCCTCCAGTTGGAATCAAACCAATTGGTTGTGAGTGGGTATATAAGAACACATACAAATAAGATGGCTCACTTGACAAACACAAAGAAAGATCTGTTGAAAAAGGATACCCACAAAGGAAGGACTTGAATATGAAGAAACATTCTTCTTCAAAACGAAATTGGATACCATTTGCACTTTTCTCTCCATGGCAACACAAAATGGGTGGAAATTCCACCAGATGGATGTAAAAATAACTTTTTTAAATGGAGACTTGAAAGAAAATGTCTTCATGTATCAACCAAAAGTTTTTCTTGTGAAGGGACAAGAAAAAAATGTATGCACACTTGTCAAATCCTTTTATGTCCTAAAACAAGCACCACAAGCATGGCATGAAAAGCTAATCAAGCATATTCTAAAGCTAAATTTCAAGAATTTAAATCTTGATGATGCAACATTATTTGTGAATAAATTTGGAAGATCTATTGTATTTCTTTAGGTATATGTAGATGATATTTTGATGACATGGAAGAATGAAGATTATATAGCATCCATAAAGAATTTTTTTAAGAAATGTTTTCAAATGATTGATTTAGGACATCTTCATGACTACCTAGGAATTGAAGTCACTCAACATCCTAAGTACATATCCATATCTCAGAAAACATATATTGAAGAATTTTTTACTAGATTTTGCATGATAGAATGCAACCCTCTCTCAAATCCAATGAAACAAAAGTTGAAGCTCACATCAAGTGAAGGAAAATAATTGAGGATGCAACCAAGTATTCACAACTTGTAGGAATCCTTATCTACCTTACCATTACCAAACTATATATTTCTTATGTTTTTGGATTTCTTTCTAGATTCATGCACAAACCTTGTGAAAGACATTAGCCTAAAACAAAATTATTTCTAAGGTACTTAAAGGGGACTCAAGACTTTGGACTGAAGTACATTAAGGTGGAAGACTTCAAATGCATCGAGTACACTAATTCAAAATTTGATGGACAAAAAGAGATACGAGTTCCCACTTCTGGATACATAATGAGTCTTAGATCGACAACTATTTCCTACATATCATGCAAACAACCAATTCCAATGGATTCAAAAACATAAGAAGAATATGTTGTAGCTACAAAAGCAACAAAGGAGATTGTGTGGCTCAAGAATATACTTGAATATTTGCAAAAGAAGTAATAAAATTCCACTCCCTTATTAAACAACAACAATTTTGCAATCAAGCTATACAAGAAACGTATATTCCATGATCAAACCAAGCACATCAACACAAAGTACCATTTTATTCGACATCATGTAGAGACCAAGACAGTTCATTTACGACATTTTTCCACAAATGAGAAAATTGTCAACATATTCACCATAGCAATTGGATGAGAAAATTTTAAAAGATTTAGAACCATTCTCACACTCACAAAGACCCATTTGGATTAATAAGGGGAATGTTGGAAACCTAATCCGAATGTTATGGTTCCATAGACTATGTAAATATTGTAAATAGATTATGAATATGAGTAGTCATGTAGGGAGATGAAATGGTTGGCTGGAAGATCAATATTAACCACCATATGAATTTTATAAATAAAGTATTTTACCATGTAATGAAATGAATTCAAGAGTTATTCAATCCTATATACATCTTAATTGTGGCTCTATCAAACACCACCAAGAGGGATCAAATCCCTTGAGGTGCAAGCTACCCCTTTTAGAGTCCTAAACTCGAGGAAAGTTTTACACCTCTGAGGGATTTGATCCCTCTCATTGCTTGATAAAGCCATAGTTAAGATAGCTCTATGTTGGTAGACAATCTTTAGAGTTTATTTTTAGATTTGTACTCTCTTTCTATAGAAACTCTTATTCCTTTCCATTTATCCAATAATGCACCTAATTTCTTGATGCTTTCCAACAATAGAACCAACTCTTGGAAGAAAATAAAACCCAAGGTTGCAACTGTGATACCAACAATGTTCTCATGAAAATCAACATTTTTCGTTACCCAAGGATGGGTAAAGTATCACTTGAGACTTTGAAAATATTTGCAGATATTGAATTTAAGGTAGGATTTCAACTATGCATAGAACTTCATTTTGTCACATCTAACATATTCATCCATTCATAGCATGATAGAGTGAAATGAGATGCACAAAAAAGGATGCTCCATTAGTCCAACAATTGTATTAACAGACGATTCAAATTTTACATGGATCAATTGTCTTTTTTTACAATTAGCACTATGGGCTCATTCCCTTGATTGACTAACAATAACTAGTCATAAACCAACTCAACATCAACTAAAAAAACAATTACAATATGATAGCCTTTGTTCTTATACAAAGTTCTATAAAGTTAGAAACTAGTAACTGTCTTTTAACTAATAGTTCACTGTATAGTCCTTTTTTAACAACCATTTAAAAACTAGCATGTTATTCTATACATTACAAAACTTTAGTGTTCCATGTACATATTTTACTACATGAAACATAAACTTAATACATTATTACAACACTCACAATCCACCTGTGCATAATGTATACAAGCTTGCGCTTTCAACAACTATAGTACCAATAGTACATATGCCAAATCTTGCACCTCTTCCTCATTTTCCAGACTATGGTTAACTTCCATTAAGAATCCATAGTCTTTGATAAATTATTGATACTATTTCCTCCACGCTCATATACTATGGTATACTTAGAATTATTAATTTGCACATTCTTATTAAGATCTATGGTACATTTTTCCACCAAATTCCCATATCCATTACATCTTAATCATCTAAATGGAATACCTATATGACCCATGATTCTGCATATGGGTAATGTGGAATAATTGAATTAGCATCTTCCTTACTATCTCTTCATAATAGTCCAACCCTACAAGAATCTAACAAAATGTCATAACCCTATTTATGTCGAGTGCATGTATGTTATGAATGAACTAGATATAAATATGTCACACAATATCTCTTCAGAATAACTCATATATATATATGCATATGTATATGTATATATATGTATATGTTGCAATTCTAATGGATTAAACTATGAAAATGATTTATGTTAAATACTATGATATATGTCGACGGATAAGTAAAATGTTAACTTGCATGAATAAACAAGAATAATAATTATAATTCCCAGTTTCAGTCAAGTGTCTCGATAACGTAGTGTAAGGGTAAAAATACCCCCCCCCCCCCCCATAACTGAAAAAAATTGGTTCTCAAAGTTCCCATTAAGATATCCCGGGTGAGACTTCATCTGTATCGGATGTTTTTTCGACACAGTCTTGCTTTGTTGGGCCAATATCCCGGGATTTGTTGATGAACGAGGAATCTGAGCCTAGTTCGATTGAAGGTACGCCAACAAATGGTTCCATTGTTGGTACCATGAATTATTGTGGTGGGGATATGTTTTACCATCCGACGAAGCCGAAAATTCAAGATTAGGTCAGTTATAAGGCACTAGAGTTTGCACAAGAAGAAAGTGAAGGATCATGGTGGAAATCGACTGAGTGGTTAGAACAATACCTTTACATAGAAATTCATGAAATTTCTTCAGCGAATTTCCCATTGTATTGAATGAGTGGTCATCGAAGCTAGAAACCCAGAAGACAAATTTCCAAGGAAGATAACAGATAGAGTGGAGCCCTCAGCTGATCCAGTAGTTGAAAATAACTAGTAATCCTATATCTATGGCTATTGATTTCTGGGTCAATAGAATTTTGGGAGGATATATCATAGAAATAATTGCAGTTGATACGATAAAGTCATATAGTGAAACAAAAAGATATTTTCTCCAAGGATCGCGAGGTCGATATTTGAAATCTTTAAAATTGTGGATTAAGATGTTGGTGTGTGAAAAAGGGATTCTGAGAATGGAATCCGATGAGAGGAAAAAATTTCGTAGAGCTCTGGGATATGTCGCATGAAAGATTGCAACCAAAATGGATGGGAATAGACTGAGATGTTTTTTGGTAATAGTTAGAGTGAACTAGAAAGTGGACTCCTAAGGAGTGGAAAAATACTTTGGATGGGGAAGAGAAGAAGGAATGTAATAAGAGAAGGAAGTTGCAGTGCGACCGAAGGTGAGGACTACGAATTGTGGTCGCACCTTGATGGAGGATCTTACGATGAAGAAGAGGAGTACCAACTAATATATGAGGAAGCAGAATAAGAAGAAGCACTAGATCTTGGACAAGACTACAGAATACATATGACCCCACACACATCACTCAAGGTAATATCAGGAAACACATCACCTAGTGGTTTTTCTAATTCGACGAACAATAATAGTGGAACTAGTGGTCAAGGAACTCCCACTAGCAACCCTGCTCCACTTCCTCTTCTCTCTCTCATAGTCTGTCTCTCACAATCAGAGAGATCTCTTTTACAATGCTATAATACAATACACAACCGTACTACAATGCCTTTCTTTTATAAAGGGAATACTATGGGATTCCCGAAACCATGGGCCCGTAAATAACCCATTATTGACCAAGTCATGACTTTGCAATTACAACATTTTACAAGGCATTTTTTCTACAGGGGCACTACCCACAAAATCCCACTAAGGGGGCTTCCAAAATAGTCCCCCTAGCCCCCCCTCCCCGCCCCCCCCTTAAACTCCCCTCATGACAGTAGTGGGGGGGGGGGGCGAATCCCCCCCCTTGAGGTACTGGGATCCAAACATGGCTGAAATAACATCTCTCAATCAAGAAGAGCATTCTCTACAACCAGCAAAGATAGTGACAGGAAAGGTGAGAGATACTTTCAGACGCCTTTCTGCATAAAATACAAAATCTGGGACCACAGAAACCTATTCTTTGGAGGTTATCCCATGTTAAAATCTTGTTTTTCAGAGATAGTTAAACAAAAAAAAAAAAATCAGTGGTATTTTCCATCTCCATTGACTCTTATCCCACCAAGATGGAACACTTCTAGAACACTCCTCCGAAATTAAGAAATTACAGTGTAGGTCAATTTTACAAATACCACTCCATTCGATCTATTATTGTTCCATACTCAGGTGTCTTCCTAATTATTAAGAGCAATACCTACATGACAAAGGGACAACTGATATTGTCCCATTCCCAAACAACTTCCATTTGTAAGTTCAAATTACGAGTAGATAACAAATAAGCACCATTTGAAGCAGAAATGTTTTTAACTTCTGATAAAACCACTATATTTGTCTTATGTAGCTCGTATAGTAAATGAACAAAGATAAATAAGTCTTCCTTAGCTCCAACAAATGGAATGATAACCAAAAAAATATGGAACCAATATTCCAGCAAAATGGAAAGGATTGCCAATAATGGTATTACTCTTTCTAATGGATTTGGGGCTCTTAGATTTCTTGAGTTTTATAAAAAGAAAGATGCAATCCCAAGTAATTATTTTAATTATTATTATAAAAAATAAAAACTTACTACTTCGGTGAACCTTTACCATTGAAGAGCTACATCCAATGGGAACATGTCAAACACCACATTATATTTAGTGGGAAATATGTTAATACTTACATTTAGTGAGAAAAATGTTAAGACTTAATATTCCAAAGAGTAAATAAAGTATTACGTGGGTTAAGAAAATAACAAACATTCTTCTCAAACCATCCAAGCTACAAAGACTACTTTATTCCAATTACTCTACCAGTGGACCAAATAATTATTTTAATTCTTATTATAAAAAATAAAAGCCCACTACTTCACTGTCGGAGTGGACTGCACTTTTAGGGAAGCCGACCAAAATGCAATCATTTTTTCAACCTTTTATATATATTATAAACGAAAACGGCTTAGACTAACTGTAATTGAACTCATGCAATCGGAGTGAGTGAGAAATTTACTCGTACTTTTTTTCTTTTTCTTTTTTAATTTCAATCGAATACTGTGGCTGAGGAGATGGCTCTTACTCTGGATCATAATATTATGATCGACGAAGGTCGTTATGTTTTTGCAGCGAAGTTGGGAGAAGGAGGTCATGGAACCGTTTGGAAGGCAGTGGACAAAATGAGCGGAAAAGCTTGTGCGATCAAGAAAATCAATGGAAGTTTCTCTAAATATGAAGATTGTGGTAATAATGCAGAGGTAAAATGCTTAGTGAATTTGGGCTCTCATCCAAATATACTTTGTATGAATGATATCATATTGGAGGGCACCTCATTGTATTTGGTATTTGAGTTAATGGATTGCGATTTAGGGAAGCTCATGAAAAGAGATAGACGTAGTCCATTCTCAGAGCAAGAAGTGCGCAACATTTGCTTCCAGATTTTGACAGGATTGATGCACATGCACAGTAAAGGATATTGTCACCGCGACCTGAAGCCAGACAACTTTTTAGTGAAGGGAGATAGTATTAAAATTGCTGATTTCGGGGTGGCGAAGAGCATGACTGAGCCACCACAACCGTATGTTGGGACACTTCAATATGGAGCACCAGAACTCTTTCTTGGATCCACTTGTTATGACTTTGCCATCGATATCTGGTCGATGGGTGTTATCATGGTGGAACTCTTCACTGGCTACCAGCTATTTCCAAGCTGTGACGTGGTAGACCAGATTAATAAAATTTGTTCGGTTATTGGTTGTCCTGATCACCGAACAAGACTTGCTGCCTCTATGGATTTCAGATTTCCAGAAGAGTTTAAAAATGTTGATTCTACTAAAGAGTTGGCAACTCTTCTACCAACTGCAAGTGCCCAAGCCATTGATCTCATCAATAGTTTCTTATCGTGGGATCCGAAGAGAAGACCGCGGGTAACAGAATCACTGCAGCATCCTTTCTTTTATCCGTGTTTCACTAATATTCCTACACCTGCTCTCTCGCCATATCAGTTCTCATATTATTCGGAAGCCCTTGCATACAATGGTGAGCAGAAGTCTGAATATGTCTCAAAATCTATTGAAAAACCATTGCCACGAACAGGCAGTACGTTGCAGATTAATCCAACGGTAAGAATAGGAGTAGAGCAACATATGTTATTTGATGAAGACAATCAAGAATATGGGAACAACAAACCCACTATTAGGTCACCTTCTGAACATTCGATCTGGCAAATGAAAAGTTATGTGGGATCGTATCAAATTCCTGAATGTCTCTCAATTGCAAAGCTGACATCATCTCCATATCCAGGGATGGGCATGAAGCTGTCGAAGCCAACGACGGTACAATCATCTAATTATGATAATCAAGCAGATGCAAATCTACCATTATCCCCGTTTCAAGCTATGGACCCTCAGCTGTTCAAGCCAACGCCGCTACACCTATCTGATTATGGTAATCAAGAAGATCCGAAGGTAAGGTCTGGATCTGAATATTCAATTTGGCAACAGAGTAATTATCGAGGGTCATATCGAATTGCTCAATCTCTCTCAATTGAAAATCTCCCATCATGCCCATATCCATGCATGGTCCCGAAGCTGCTTCATCGAAGAATACGGGGTGATGATAAGAAATAGTGAATTATTAATTTCTATATTTCATTAGTTTTCATTTTCATATTAAAATATGCATGTATTTTTATTGCTTTATAATTTTATTTCAAGCTTCATCGAAGAATACGGGGTGATGATAAGAAATAGTGAATTATTAATTTCTATATTTAGTTAGTTTTCATTTTCATATTAAACTATGCATGTATTTTTATTGCTTTATAATTTTATTTATCTTGAAGACAAACTTTCTATATATTTCATTAATTTTCATTTTTATATTTAAAAATGCATGTTTATTTTATTGCTTTATAATTTTATTTCTCTACAAAAAATTGAATAGAAACATTCTATGTATTCCATGTTATAATAGTTTTGTTGAACTATAAAGTTATTATTTTAATAAATATATATATGGATCTTCAAAATTGGAATTAATCACCTCGTTAAAGTATCTTAATTTTTCATACCTTTTATTGAAACACATTTTGTTACTAAAAATTAGATATAATAGCACATTTTATTCTAAAAATTAGATGTAATAATATTTTTATGTTATCTTAGGCATCTTCCTTAATACCACAATGATTTAAAGCCCAGAGTTGGCATCTTTGTTTCAATCTCTCTAGAGTGAAAGCTGGTTTAGAATAGAATTTAGAGCAATCTTAGGATTCCCCTTGTCATCCATGTTAATTAAGCGGCTTATACATTAGATTCTTTGTCATAGCCATGCATCCCAATCATATAAGATAACAAGTATGACAAGAATCTCAAAGAAAAAATGAATCTTTTTAGTTTTGTAGATAAAAATAAATTGCATTGATGTTTGTTATATGAAGACCAAAATAATTTTGTATTTATCTTGGTTATATAGAAAGGTGGATAAAATATCTAAATCTATTTATTTATTATTGATTTTTTAATAATATATCAAATATAATTAATATTTATTATTTATTAGTCATTGTTTTTATAGTATATGTCATGTATTTAATATTAATTAATTTACAAATTTTTATTTTTTAACAAAATATTAAATTTTCATATAAATTTATTATTATTGTCCACTTGTTTAAATTTTGCAATCCACCCACCCTTTCATGGTTTGAGAAGATGGACGCTTGTAATTTCCTATGGTGAGCCAATAAGGGTAGCAAGCCAAAAATTTTGTGCACATTGTGAAATGGTGGGACAATAATATCCTACTTTTAAGATATTATGAGTGGTGGTAGCAAATAAATGATGGTCAATGCATATTTCTTTATGTATTTCACCTACTCACTAATTTGTTAATTTTCCTCAAGATCTAGAAACAATTTTCACTTATAGTAGATTAATAAACTCAAATTTATTCACAAAAAATTTAAACATTCCAAAGTTGTAATTTTTGAATGAAAATACACTAGACCTACTCAATGAAAATGCACAGTGGAATCATAAATAGCACACATAGAGGGAAATTGAGTTCAACAGAGACATTTTATTTATCATCCCATAAAGAAATCTTATCAAAGTTTGCAACAATTAATACAAGAATACATGCACTTAGAAAACCATACAAAACTCATACGACTATTGCAAACTAGCTGTACGACATGTATGGCCACCTTGAAATTTGAGCCCATCAAAATCACACAAATTGCACATATGTTGTATGGTTTCGTATGGACTATCACAAAATAAGAAGAAAACTCACCTTGATTTTTGTGTCAAAGTGTATGGCATGTCCCTTGATTTTTTTTCTCACAATTGCCTCAAATTTAGTGTTTTGTATAGTATGATTGTACACCCTACTACCTAAAATTTTGTGCCACAATTCTAGTTGTATGGACATGTATTAATATCATCTATCCTTAGAATTTGTGCATCTTCTCTTCATCTCTTTCAATCTCTTTTCATTTGTGTCTCTCCATTCTCCTTAGGTATCTTTTATTTTAGTTAATGACTCTTCACCTTCCCCTAGATTTCAATGGTAAGGATTAGATCTTGGCCTCATTGGATCAATGGTCATCACTTAATCTCTTATTGAGATGAATTAAATCACCTAATTCACTCAAAGTTTATAAAAGTCACATAAGTCATTATTAAAACAAAATTAAATATTACTGACTTTCTAAAATCACTTTATAAAGTGTTCACCTAGAGAGTGTCGCTCAAACACTTCCACATGCTAAACACCACGAATGTAGAAGTACTTGTTTGAGATACCCAACTTAAAAACTAACACTCGCTCTTAGTGAGGAAGGTACCTTTTAAATCTCCACCTAGATCTATATCCAACTGCATCACTTCATCTATTGTTGTAGCTTCTCCCTTTGAACCATAAATCATCTTGATGACCTGCATTGGGTGATACTTTGAATACCTATCCCTCCATACCATGATTCAATGAATCTCCTCACTCTCCTAAGCATACAACTATGTCATCCCATATCGACTAAGTCTCCTTATAGTTTAGGTAGAATCCTCACAACCAATTTCTATGGATACTAGCATTGACCTTGAATGCAATCATAGGCTATCTTAGATACATGTACAATCACCCCTGTTTAACACCAATCACTCATGCAATGTCTTGGGTAACTCCCTTTGGATATATAAATACCCATCCATGTTGGGACACCATCATAAATCCCTCATCCTCCAATGTTGTTACTAAGAGAAAACTAGCCTTCAACTTCAATACAAACAACACCTCATCCATATCGATAGAATGTCAAACATCCAACCCTCTTCACTACATGCATGGTCGTAGCCCTGTAACCCTCATCGAACTCTAGGTCTATTTATGAGATAATAAGGAAAAATGAACTCATTCCTATCATCTAGTGAGATGAACCATTTCCCACAATCCATGCTCCAATGTACTCAAACCATGCACTATCATTTTCTAAAAGACAAAAGACCAAGAAAATTCTTCTCAAAATTCTCAGCAAAATCCTCAATCTCGGTTGATGTTGTTGTTTCTATTTCATTTTTTCTCTTCTTTTTGTTTCAACATTGACTCACATAGTGTCTAGTCTTGTCACATGCAAATCATTTCACTTTTATCATGTCCTTCTTCTTTCCTTCTTCTTTTATCTTCTTCTATACGAAGAGCAACATTATCATGAGGTTATTGGCTTATGTGGATGGATCTATTTCTCAAATCTTCTTGTATGAAATTGTCCCATAGTCTAGACCATGTAGGCACATTCTCTCTTGAAAGGATCACATGCATAAATTCCTCCTATGGTTTACAGGAACAATTCAAGGTAGTCCTAACCAACTCTACATCACCCATTGTCTCTCCAACAATACCCAACCCATCATGTACCTATAAAATACTCGAAAGGTATGATGTAACATTGTCTATCTCGGTCATCTTAGTATCTCCCAGTTTTTCCCTCAAAATATTTTTCTAGTTTTGATTATTGCTTGGTACAACTTTGTTTAAGCTATCCACATATCAAAGACATTTGTTTGACTAGTCAAATGAGGCATTATGTGGTCTTTCACTACATCAACAAGACTATGTTTTTTATTGTGCATTCTTCTTCTTATATTTATCCAAAGGATTAGGATTAGTAGGAATGGGGACAACGTTTTCAGTTATGTCCCATAAGTCACATTCCTCCAAAAAACAAGTGATCCTCTCCTTCCATGAAATGAAATTCAATGAACCCTCCAACCTATCCTCATATCGCAAGACAAATCTTAGATACATACTTCACTCATCAACTAACATGTTTTCCCTTTGTTTTACCAAGCAAAACCTCCATAATCCATACAAATCCTTGTGCCAAAAAAAAACTTGTGCCCTTTCTTAGAGTCATGACTCTAATACCATGTTAATTTTCATCACTGCTTACAACTTATTTTCACTTCCAATATATTAATAAACTCATATTTATTCATGGAAAATTTAAATATTCCAAATACGTAATTTATGAATGAAATAACCATATCTACTCAATGAAAATGTATAGAAAAATCATAAATAACATACACATTCAAAAACATGTATTTCTAGGTAATGCCCTCGAAAAAACACTAGAAAGAAAAATAGTTTGAGAGATATGTTTTATTTATGAGCCCATAGAGAATTCTCGGTCAAATTTACAACAATCAATATAGGAATAAATGCACCTATAAAAATGTGCAAAACTAAAAAAATGATCCAAACCAACACTATGACATGTATGGATACCTAAAAATTCATTTCGAGCAAAATTGTATGGCATGTATGAGTATCCATATGTTTTCGTACAAGATGTATGGATTGTCACAAAATCATAAAAGAATTGACACAATTTTTGTCCCATTATATATAGCTTGTCCCTTGATTTATTGTTGTATGGGAAACCTTGAATATCATGCTATGTATTGTCTTTTGGTACAGTCTACTACCTCGAGTTATGTTCCATATTTATAGTTGTGTGGCCCTACATTAATATCATTTTTATTCCTTGAATTCTTTCCCACTCTCCTTCCTTGGGATTTGTGCATATTTTCTTTATCTCGCTCAATATCTCTTCATTTGAGCCTCTCCACTCTCCTTAGCTCTCTTTTATAATTTAATTAATGACTTTTTACCCTCTCCTATATCTCAATCGTTAATATTAGATATTTTCCTCACTAGATTAATGGTCATGACTTAATCTCTCATTTATATGAATTATGTGAGAACTTCAACCCACAGGAAGATCTACTAGTGTTATATAGACTCACAAATAAAATTTGGTGCAAAACTAGGAAAAACCATTAATTGAGGATCAATTTACACACACAATGTGAAAAAAAGAGGTTAAATTTTGATTGTCTAACATAAAAACATGGTATAAATAGGTTTATATTACATCATAATATTTTTTTCATGAGGATTTGGGATCCCATTGTGATTGTACAAGTGAAAATTTCCAAATTGGCATCAATACCCCCTAGGTAGGTCAATCACGCTCCAAATAAGCCCAACCAACCACGAATTGCTAAGTGGACATGGATGAAGTGATGTGGGGAAATTTTTACACCTTGGAATGCGTGGGTGTGGAAATATGGGTGGTTTAGAGCCTCTAGGTGGCATTAAATGCACAAAATCAAGCAAAAATGGAAAAAATCCACTTCTAGCGCTCCTAGTCAACCAAGATGTCCACATTCAATGAATGGGAGCGCACCAAAAATTAGTAGGGTACACATGTGGATGGTTTACTGATATGGCCTTCTCATGTGGGTGTAAATACCTCAATTTGACTAGCTATTGGTCCAACTAAGCACCCTAAGTCCACCACCAAATTGTATTGATGCACAATGGAATAAAATTGACTAAGGAGTGAAAATAAGGTACTTAATCATTGGATTACTGTGATAACACCCTCCCTTAATCCAAACACTTTGTAAAACACTCAAAATGAAGGAGTTCTTGGCAAAAATGGCTCAAGTCACCTCAATTACATAATTCATAAATTTTATTTGCCCATATAAATCGAGGAAAGAAGGAAAACCTTATGGGACAAAACCTTCCCTCAAGAATGGAAATGGGGCTGAAACCTACAATAAATAGCAGAAAATCACCATGTTTCTCACTCATCCCAAGAAAATATATCAGGTAAGTGAAGGTATTCTTTGTGAAAAACTTGATGAAAAGGTCAACAATTTGCTCCTTGGATGGGAAATATTTCAGTGAAATCACCCTATCATGCACTAAGCCTCAGATGTAGTGCATATGGATATAAATGTGCTTTTTCCTCTACGTATGAACTGGATTAGTATATATTTTGATGTTACTTTTATTGTCCACCAAAATTTTGGTTGGAGAATCAATTGTGACACTAAAGTCCTAAAGAATTCACTGCAACCAAACACACTGTGTAGCTACATTAACTATTTCCCTGTACTCAACCTCTACTGATGAAAGTGAAATGGTGTGTTGTTTCTTACTTTACCAGAAAATGGGACCTTCAAAAAGCATAAATACAAAACCTGAAGTTTATTTCTGTCAGTGGGATCTCCATCCAATCTGAATCAGAAAAACCAGCTAGTTGGAGTGAAGCTCTAGCTGAATAGTGCACCCCAAAATTCTTTGTTTCTTGGACATAATGAATAATTATTTTTGCAGCCTTCCAATGGACCTCATGTGGCTGGTGCATATGCCTTGCTACAGCAGTTACAAGATAAGATAAACCAAGTATTTTGTGTGTAAGATAGAGAAAGCTTCCCACTAGTTGTCTATAGAGTGTAATATCTACCAATGGAGAATTGCCATATTCAAACAATTTGATGCCAGGAAGAAAGGGAGACTTGGCTGCCTTACACTCAGCCATGTTAAATGTGTTTATCAGGTCTGAAGCATACTATGGTTGACTCAGCATGATTCCCCTTTCACTTCGCTCAATTTGCAAACCCAAAAATTGCCTATGCAATCCTAGATCGATCATGACAAATTCATTGTGTAAAGATGACTTAATTGACCCAATTGAAGTGGTGCAGCTACTTGTAATGAGAAGGTCATCAACATAAAGAATAATAACCTAAAAAATACCATCATGTTGCTGAAAATATACATTAGGATATTATTTTCATCTAGTGAAGCCAATAGAGAGCAAGAAGGAATCCATTTTAGCATACCAAGCCCTGGGGGATTTCTTGATTCAATGAAGGATCCTCTTTGAAACCTTCAGATTGCTGCATATAAATCTCCTCCTATACCTCACCATGCAATAATGCACTCTTAACATCCATGTGGTGCACTTACCAACCCTTATGTTAGCACCTAGAATTGCACCGAAGGTGGTGGGAAAGGCACACCCCCAGGTAATAGAAGAACTACTTTAGGAAAGGGAGTTGGATTCTCAAATTCCAGAGAGGGATCTCTCACAGATGTATAAAAAGGCTGGACATAATTTCACAGGATGAATATCAAATACTTGGTGGTTATAAACAAAATGAATATATATCAGGATATGGAGTAAAAAATCCCAAGGAAATAGAGCAATTTCCATAGGAAAATGATTAGAAGAGCAAGGTAGTGTCTCGATCACTATCGTTGTATTTGGGGTTTGGTGGTAATAGCAGAAATATGACAGTATGCTATCGTAGAGCACCATAGGGATGAATTCCACCCCAGTTTTGGAAGAAACATTTAGTGGATATTAGAGACAATGAAGGGAGCATATGAGTATGAATTCCTATCCATTATACATTGATTCTATGACATGTAGAGAAACATACTATAAAGAAAGCACTGAAAATAACATGCACATGAGGAAAGAAATGTACAGACTGTAATTTGGAAACACACAGGAATTCCTGTAAAACACATATAACCAGCATCTGGCTCTGTATATTAATTCAAAAGTATTACAAACATAATATTCTTGCAAATTCAAAATCAACCAACCCTTTCTCCTTCCATGAGGATCATATTTAAAGTGTTTGGGCCCCTGAGACCAACCTCGAAACAAGGCCAAAATCAGTTACAAAATTGGCAACAAATTCTCAACAAATCATATCGTGGCATCCTCCCATGGGTGGTAAAAAATAAAAAATGATGGGGGTAAGTTCTTCCGCCAAACTCAAGAGATGTTATGTCTTCAAAATATTGGCTCACCTGATTACCTCACACAGGTATCTCTAGTCCATGGTGTAACCTGTACTTGGATCTACTATAGTTTTCAATCACCTTCCATTGGTTAGCTATTGGTGTCTCCAGCTACACCATTTCTTCTGCTAATACTCCAAGTTCCAGGTTCTCCAGATAAGGAGGCATTTGTAACTTTGTGCAAAAATCCTTAAAATCAAATAATAACTCAAATTCCCCAGATAATTTTTTGATCACGGTCATGCCTAGGAGTGATTGCTGGGATATATCCTCAAATTGTCAGTGATCCTTCCTGCACTCGACCAATCTATCATAAAATAATATTTTTGGGACAACATTGGTCCCTTTTCTTCCTAGAAGAAAGGGAACCCTCTCTGGACCACAAGTTTAAACATTACGTTGAAGTGGTCAGCTTGCTTGCGTGTAAAACTCCATTTTGCTTCAACAATTTTTAAATGGCGGTATTTGTGAACCACATTTCTGGCCAATGTGATGACCAGGATACTTCCCCGAATGTTCCCTCATTTGATATCTTCGTCTGTCAAGTTTTTTAGGAAATTGATTGTGCTTTAAGCGATGTCCAAAGGCTTTTTATGCATGTCTAACTTAGCTGCCAGGATGTGTTTTTTCGCCTCCTGTATGGTTTTTTCCTTATACTGGATAAAATCTAAGTATGGTCATACCTTGTTAGCCTTTGCTATTATCTGGCCCCAAATGAGGTGCTTTGCCCCTATAAGCGATTCCTGGCCTAAAACTTGTTTTTCCAATTCACTGTTCTTACCCTCTAGTTCTCTGCAACACTCTTCCACCTTTTTCTTCAATTCTTCTCTGACATTAGCCATGTCCATCAAGTCCTGATTTTTTTTCTTAGGCCAATGATATCTATAGCTTTGAGACTTACCTGGGACATGGCATGGGATAGAGAATATGCACCAGATATTTCAGGTGACCGAATTGAATATGCTGGATGTTCCTAAGTTTTTTCTTTTATCTCCTTTAACTCCTTTTCCAAGTCAGCTTTCTTTTCTTCGAAAGATCATTTTAACTCGGCCTAGAGCTCTGCATATTTCTTCCACTGTCCCTCCTTCCCTTCCTATATGAGTAGTTTGGACTTACAATTGATCAAATCGGTGTTGAAGGTCTCCTTCTCCTTTTCAATCTGAGTCAGTTCAGCAGTCCGTATAAGCCGAGTATAAGGGATTTCTAGCTTTTTCTTAAACAAATGGATCATACCTTCCTTTTCCTTCAACAACCTTTGGATGGTGACACCTTTATCTCCTGGGATGTCTGCTACATATAGATTGATCTGGAGCTTTCTGATCTAGGTCTGGTGAGCCTTATTCTCCAACCTGTATTTTCAGAGCATTTCTTCAACTATTTTCTTACCAGCCATCTATTTTTATATTTGTAAAGCATCTTGGAGCACATAAGTATAGAGGAAGTCACTTATCCCTTGATGCAAATTAATTATGACAGTTTTAGGTATTCTTTTTGGGTCTACCACTAACTCTGCCACCTTGTCTCCCATGATCATGGCCAAATTAAACCTGCCTTTGGTTGGGTATCTGACCATAGACAAAGAGGTTTTCCAACCTGGTAGTTTCTCCACCTCCTCACACAATCTCAATATTTATTCTAAGGCCCTTTTTCCATCTTCTCTGTATTTCTCCAACAACTTGGCTTTAGACTTGTATTTGCTTACTGCTTCTTTAGGAACACTACTAAAAGCGTATTCTTGAATCGCAAAGGACGTACCTTTAACTTACAACATTTTATTCTTACCTTTAGCCCAGGCACTCTGCATGAGTTTACCTCATTCTTCAATTTTTTTCTTCTTGGGTGTCCTGGTTGTCTCCCCTTCCTCTACATCCAGGTCCTATGGGTATTCTCTTTTATTTACCCTATCAAACAACCTGGACAAAGGTGTGATCTATGTGGCTATGGTAATAATAAAGAAGAGGTACGGCTGAGGGAAGTTTTCCACCAGGGCAGAGGGGGATGACCCTTCCAGAATATCTTCATCGGAATGAATTTCTCTAGGGTGCTTCATCTAGTTGGCCATTTCTGCCAAGCCTATTACTTCAATGTGCTCGAATTATTGGCTTTTATTTTCCTACCTCCTATTGGAGATGATGTGATGAGGGTCATAGTCAATTACAAACTCCACTGTAAACCCTTTCTCTCTGAGAAAACTTTCTCCCTTTGGCAATACCAATTTGTTTTTAACCGTAAAAGGGCCCAGCGCCCATGGGAACTTAATGGCTGCATGTTTCCTAAAACTTATAAAATGTTTGTTTCCAATGGTCAAACTTTTCCTAATAAATTCTAGTACGAACACCCTCAACACCAAAATCGTTGGGAGGACATATGGTTGATGAGTAAACCCATAGACTCTAATTACTGTGTTATTTTCAGAGAGAAACCAATCCCTAATTCTTCTTTCAAGAGATGATTACAGCATTCTTTTCATTTCTTATAGTACTCTCGACAACCTCTCTTGGAAGAGGACCTCATATACTGGAGCCATGAGGGAATTCATAAACTTGTAGTAGTCCCTATGCATGTCCTTCATCAAAACCATTTTCGAGAGCTACATGCCGTTATCATTAAAACTCAAAAACATTTTTTCATAAGAAGAGACTGGAACCTGAAGGTTTCGGACTAAATACTGACCCGGTATTCTAGATATCATTAGACAGGTACTGATGGTAAAAATCAGGCTCGATAAAGGTCCGGTGATGAATAGGTTCGATTCCATACCTAAGAACTAGATTGCTAGGGTTATTACAGACTGAGTCTCTTCAATAAACAAGTCAAAATAAATGGGGAATGGAGTTTCTGACAATTGGTTTTTTGGTTTCAGATAGGTTTGGAGGAAAACATCCTTTTGTTCGTCCGAGCCCGGCTGAAAGGAGCAAAGCATATCTACTTCATTATATTCACTAGAAATTTGGGTAAATTTAGAAGGGATAACAGGGTGTTTTAGACGTTGATGGAATTAAAAGGACATAACAATCTAGACCTAGACGCGTCCATGATAACACCTTCGGACGGGGAATATTTGCTAATGCACCATTTTACAAATTCAGGGAAACTAGGGGTTTGTTCAATACAAAAGTAAAATAAAAAGGACCCAAACACTCCATGAGTGTCGATTCTCTGTGATTGGAAAGACTTCAGCTTAGCTTGAGTGACTTCTATACTATCATTGAGAATGATAGTATTGAATACCTCAATGTCTTTTTCTGCTAGGGAATCTTCACCCTCCTAGACCTCGAGGTTTTAAGTCTCTGAATCCTCTAATTTTTCCATGAGAAAATAGCTTACTATAGAGAAAAATGTACTAGGATGGTTGAAATCTTGCTTGAGAGGCTTGTCCAAGGTGGCGCGGTCTACACAGTCTGAAACCCTCACTTCTCGATGCTACAGAATGATAACTTATTTGGATCCACATGCCAAATTTTATATTACTTTACTTTCTTATCTAACCATGCATATTTTCCCATCGAATGAAATCTTAGCCGCAGATTTGGGACCTAATATCTATAACGGCACGATCCCTGCTGTTGGCTTTTTGTATGACCATGTTCCACTTTCCCATTCTTTGTGCACCTTCATTCTATGGGATACAACCTTTACCATTGATTGCAGGCCCTCCTACCGTCTCATCGTCCCATGTGGAGAGTTTTATCAGATTTCTCCTTTTCTATCCAAGATTTCCTTTTGATCACTTAAGATTGGAAGAACGACCCTCCACCATAGATATGATTTGCATTGATCTCCACCATCAGACATATCTACCACTTTAACGCATTTCGTGAACTTTGGATCACTATTCCTACAGTGCACTTTAGATCAAAGGAATCTATCTCCACCATTGATCTAGTATTTCCACAATCTCAACCATTTCAAATCATTGTGGTTTAACTCATTTTGTCTATTTTGAAAGGACCTATTTGATATGAATTTCAAACTTGTGATATGGCATCTACCATTGATCTTCGCCAATATTCCATCACGACCGTCGAAAGCATTTCCACCTTTTTTGCTCCATCTGGCATGTCTTCAGCCTCTCTTCCATGCACGACCAATCATGAGTGGGCTGTTGATGTAAATGTAACTTTGGAATGTATTCAACCGTATATATTATGTATTGTACACCTATGTTTATTCTGGGATGTGTATGTAATGTAATTGAGTCATGTCATACCCTGATGTTTATTCCAGGAATTTTCTATAATATAAACAAGTCATGTCAAGTCATTGTGGGTAACCCTCCTATTGGTCAAGGGTTAAAGTCCCCACAGGTGTGGGGCCCTAGGGTTATTAGACTATCCTAGCTGAGAAGTCAACCCTAGGTGAGTCCTTGTAAGTCAAGGAAATAGTCCCCACCATTGTGTTAAGGGTAACCCTCCTTGTTGTGAGGAGGAGGCAAAGTCCCCATAAGTTGTGAGGAACTAGGGTTATTAGACACTCCTATAGATGTTGGCTCTAGTAAGTAATTGTTAAGTGAAGCCGACATGTTGGAGTGGGTTTCAAGTGAACGAAAGAATATAAATAGAGAGTGAGCCTCTCTATTTATCATACACACACTCACTCATTAGGGCGCATGAGTGAGAGGAGAAGTCGCTAGGATCAGAGAGAGAGACTACTGCTGTCGGGAGATCATCTTTATGTTTTTGGGTTTTACTTTTGGTGCTGATTCTATATTTGAGGAAGTTGTGAGGTTTTCTCCTTTATGGTTTCCCTAAGGAAAATTCTTTGTGTCTCTTGTCTCTTTTGTTTATTACTGTGCATGTTATTCTCTCAGTTAAAGATCCTAAGATCATAATGCTAGCTTAATGTTAAAAATATAACATGGTATCAGAGCTAACCTAAGAAGAAGAAATTGTGCAGCTACAGAAGCTAGGTCTTCTTACTTTTTGGGTATCTCTCCATAATCCATCAGCAAAAGTATGCTAGGATGACTCTCTATTGAAGGGCACATCTTTCTGTCGAAGCAAGATTTGATTCAGGACATTTTCTATTGTTGGTGGGGGAAATTAGGGCTTCTTAGAGAAGAGGAATTTTTGAGTGAGACCAGCATAAGATTACTCTCCTCATCAAAATCAAAATTTGGAGACCTGGTTCAATATTTTTGGTTGGGTGAAACTCCGTGAAAGTTAAACCCTAGTTTGACCCCGAGCTAGAAAAACCCTAAATATGAAAACTAATAAGTTTTGGTACATTCTCTATATCTCAAGACTGGAGAAGGATCAAGATCTGAAACATTCATAGGCTGAAGGTAAAATCCTGATTTACATTGTATCCAAAATTTAGCCTCAGATTCGCTATATTCTAAGAGATATGATCCCTCCAAGTTAGGGTTCCAGCCTCTTCCAGGATTCATCCCTAAATAGGACACCTGGGGATAATTGGGCTACAAAGGTCCAAATGAAATTCCAGAATATTTTCTAGAAATGGCATATACTATAATTTTTTCGGTCTGAGTTTCATACCTAGAAGATGAAACAGTAACATGTGGCACTCCATACAACTTTTATATGTTGAATAGTCTTGAAACAGGTGACCTTGGGAAAATGATCATAAGTCCCAATTGGTGAAACCAATTCTAATGAAAAATGTGGTGTTGGAATAGGGACATGAAATAATACCTTAGTGTGACATTTTAGACATAGAGGTGTAGTAATTTTAGAGATACCACAGAAACAGTAATAGGTATTTCTGCAGAAGAAATTGGAAAACCAGGGCTTCTTGTTCCGGGAGCTTCCCTCCACTGTTTTCAGAAAAGGAGTACATTGGACAGCTCAACTTGAAGAGATATATATTTCTATCCAATTAGATCTGAAATATTCTAAGTTTTTAAAATTAGGGTTTCTTTGACAAACACCAGATTAGCCATCTTTGGAACCAGGATGGACACCTCAAATCGGTAAGATCTAATCCTTTGCTATTTTCATTTGAAAGTGATCCATCACATCAGCTTGATGATAATATTTTTGAAGCTGAAAAATTCCAAGCATGGAGGTATATGATCTCTTTGAAGAAAATGAATTGGACACCTACACAAGTAGAGAGGTTCCAGTTCCATAGGGAGATGAGGCTAAAAGCCTTACAGAAGAAGAACCCGATCAAGGCCAAGAATATCATTGTTGATTCAATCACAGATCAACTTGTACCACAAGTGTCTTCCCTAAATACATCGAATATGTTTGATTCCTTAACCAAGCCATTTGAAGGGAATAACATAAATCAAAATATGACCTTAAGAAACAAGTTGAAGAATGTGAATATCCAGAATGCAGAGACCATACAGGCCTAAAGGTCTCTCAAATCAAAGAACAAATTGAAGCAGTAAAAGAAGAAGTGAAGAATACAAAAGTGGTGATAGCCACTTTGAATGGCCTCCCAGGATCATGGGATTCATTCATTTGAGGAATGTGTGCTAGAAGGAAGTAATTACTTTCAGCAGACTTTGCGAAGAAGAAGAAGCTCAACTAATAATAAGAGAAGAGAATAATGGAGCAACTGAAGATCAAGCTCTCACCATCCAAAGAACATCCCTCAAACAATAAGGAATATGGAGATCTCAACTCTTGAAGAACCTCTTATCCACCTTAGGAATTGGATAAGAAACGATGATATTATGAATGAAGAAGACGATGAATCTGAAGGATCAAGGAGGAGTCTACCCATGAAACAAATAAAGATAAGTATTCAATTGTAATTTCATGATATTGTTTTATTTTGCATTTGTTTATATTCAGTTGATGTATTATGTATGATAAAATGTTTGCATTAATGACAGTATACTACTAATATGCATCTAATGGGTAAGTAGCTCATGGTGATATACAACTCTCCATTGCTACTTATCTAGAATGAAACTTCTTTGCTAACATATTGGATTAGTGCACAATCTCAATGTTGTTCTGGTGGAGATGGAAGGCATATAGAAAAGTTTCCGTGAGATATGGATGAATGTTGTATTGGCTTAAGTAGTTGCATGATCATATATTTATGCATAAGAATTTTCCAGTATGAATATTCCTTATGAAATGTTTCTAACCATACAAATGCATTTGACTTGTAGGAAAGATCGCATACATAATCACCTACAAGCAAAGAAGGATGAGACTTGTTCCGAAGAACAAGTGATGATAGTTCAAGATGAAGAATACAACGACATCATTAATGTAGAACCTTCCAACCATGAAGAAGTAACCAAGAAGAAAGGGAAGACTTGTTCAAGAAGAATGAGTTTAGGATGCAGTATTGATACATGAAGGAAAGTTTGTAGTTCCATCATGGAGTACATGGAAACATCATGGGATATAAGGCAAGATTCATAGCACGAGGCTTCTCATGAAATGAAGGATCAGACTACAAAGAAACATTTGCAGCCAGTGGGATTTGAAACACATACATGATGAGCTTGATGAATATCTTAACCTTTTCTACAGGGTTGAAGATCAAAGTCTTTTCATGAGATGGATACATAGAATATTAGTAGCATAGGAAGCTACTTGTCACTCCCGTACAGAATGTTTCAGTGCATAGTGTACGGAAGAAATAGGGAGTATGATGATTTTCTTTAGAGGGAGTAACTACAGAATATCGAGAGGCACGACATGGTACGACAGGATGGATATATTACTGATGAATCTAGGATTTACTAAGAGTAAAGCTGATTCCAACCTTTGCTTCAAGTTTGAAGGCGGAATACCAGTGATGCTCCTGTTATGTGTTGATGCACTATTTTCTAGGCATGGAGGTGTGGTAGAATGTGGATGGAATATTCCTCGGACAAGGGAAGTATGCAATAGAGATCCTGAAGAGGTTCAAGATGATGGAATACAAGGCCATGACCACACCTATGGCATCAAACATGAAGCTATTGAGTGATGCTTCATCAGAGGCAGTTGATGCCACAATGTATCGTTAGATGATTGGGTCCTTGATGTACCTGACAAACATGAGACCAAATATTTTCTTTGCTATGAACACCTTGAGCTAGTTTTTGATAGATCTGGGACATGTTCACTTGATTGCTACAAAGCATATTCTGAGGTACCTGAGGGGTACAATTGATTATGGGCTGAAGTATGAGGCAAATCAGAAGACTAACCTAGAGGGTTATGTTGATTCAGATTGGGAAGGCAATGCCATCGATAGGAAGAGTCCTTTAGGGTGCTGCTTTCGTATGGGATCAAGTGTGATCTCTTGGTTTAGCAGGAAGAAATCCTTTATGGTACTAAGTATAGCTGAAGCAGAGTAGGTCGCAGCTCGTTCAACTACTTGTGAGGTAGTATGGATGAGGAAGCTACTGTCTGATTTATTTGATCTCTAGATGGATGCTCCTTCTCTACATTGTGACAACCAAAGTTTTGTGAAGTTCTCAGAGAACCTGGTGTTCCATGACAAGTCAAAGCATATCGAGATCAAGTATCACTATATCAAGGATATTGTGCAAAGGGGAGAAGTGAAGCTCCAGTATGTTGCGACAGACGAATAGATAATTGATGTGTTGAAAAATCCATTGGCTAGAGTGAAATTTGAGTACTTTAGGGAGAAGCTTGGTGTTCTCCAGATCGAGGTTCCCTCCAAAGGGAAGTGATGAATCTATGAGCCATTCTGACATGGTGAGAGGATTGGTTCCTTCCATGGTCAAATCTAAGGGCTGAGCCATTCTATCATGGTGAGAAGTTTGGTTCCTTCCATGTTAGATATGAGTGTTGAGCCATTCTAATATGATTATAGGATTGGTTTCGACATGATCAGATATAAGGGTTGTTGCCCTTCTTGGAATGGAGGTGCCTGATCAGTTACTAGGATTACTTGGTTTGGGACTGAGGGCCTTTCTAATACGAGTGTAAGATGTAGTCTTACATGATCAGATGTGAGCACATGGTAATTTGATGTGATTGAGGGATTGGTTCCCACTTGATTAGATATAAGGGTTGATGCCATTCTCTAAGAGAATGGAGGAACCTAGTCAGTTACCAGGAAAGCTTAGTCTAGGACTGAGGGCCATTCTGATGTGATTGTAAGATTAGTTCCTACATGATCAGATGTGAGTGCAGAGGCCTTCTGACATTGGTTGTCAGATATAAGTGCATATCCCTTTCAGCATGAAGGATTGGTTCCTTGCATGGTCGAATATAAGTGCTGATCCTTTCTGACATTGGCTGTTAGATGTAAGTGTAAAGCATTTCGGCATGGAGGATTGGTTCCTCACATGGTCAACTATAAGTGTTGAGCCTTTCTGACATTGGTTGTTAGATGTGAGTGCTGGGCCTTTCTAACATGGTTGTGGGGTGTGTTCCCACATGGTTAGATGTGAGTGTTGGTCATGCCTTTCTGATATGACTATAGGATTGGTTCCTACATGATTAGATGTAAGTTCTAGGTGGGCCATTCTGACTTAGGGTCAAATATATGATCCAGCAGATTAATCCTCATTAAAACGATTCAATTTGGTACAGTTTTTCAAGGAAGCCGCACGTGAAAACAAGCGGACGGTGGTTGAAGATAATCGGACGGCGAAACCATAAGGCAGCTCTGTAGATCAGAGGTCAGAAGAGCTTCTTCTTCCGCAACTGCGGGTGGCCAAACTATTCGTCTGTCCGTGGAAATAATCGTACGTCAGAATCTTTTCCCTTCCACAATGTCAGGGCTCGAAAGCCTCCTTCCTTCCGCAACGACGGACATTCACGCAAATTAGAAGTCGGAAGCATTTCTCCTTCCGCAATGGTAGAAGCTTATGGACATTCGAGCACAATCTTGATCAAAAGCCAGAGCGATTCAGCAGCCGCAACAGCGGACCAGCAAATGAAAAAACCTTTCGACTTGGAAATCAACCGACAGCCGATCGAGACTGAAATAAAGAAAAGTATCAAAGCTGTTCCTTTTTCCCTTCCGCAACGGCAGATGAACAGATGATCAAACCTTCCGATTCAAATACGTAGGGCACGCTTTCTTGGCGGTTATGTGAACAGTCTTGCTGCCGCGTTTCAGGGGATGTGAGCAGTCGCATTTCCTTGGCATTTGAACTTTGTAACGGCAGGGAAGAGATGAACAGCCGGGGCACTTGGCATCAGGAGGTGAACAGTCGCCCTTGCTGGGACATTTGGGCTCTTTTGCAACGGTCGAGATGAGTATTAAAGGAGGAATTCGTTCAGTATTGGGGGTATCTTTCAGAGATTGGATGCAGCTGATGGAGAATGTAGACTTGGAGAGGTTGCTCTGAAAATTATCCACATGTTGTTTCTGTGGAGTCGACTACTCTCAGTTATACTTGGCTTCTTTTTCCTACTGAAGTCTAGTTTTGCAACTTTCCAAGAGGAGGTCTTGAAGACTTTACTGTTAAAAATATCTAGTTTCTGTGATTAGTCCAGAACCATTTGTGCCATTTTGAGAAATTAATTGGATCGGTTCCTATTGGAGAGGGACCCAGAGACGTAGCCTAGTGGAGGGGGTGAACTTCGTTATCAACTCTGTTTGTGATTCTGTTTCTGTGTTTTCATGCTTGGCATCTATTTATCAGTCATGTTTTTATTCCTGTTCTGAGCATTTAATTTCCTGTTAATGTTGTCCTATTAATTAACCTGTTGCACGCATTCTTTCAAACAAACTTTTAAAGCACTAAAGTTGAGGTCCTACGGATCATATTTGGTATCAGAGCTGGTTGATTGTTGTGCAAGTTTGTGAATGCTTACCAGGTCCAGGTTAAAGCGTGATGAAGGAGAATTAGTTGAAGAAGATCCTGAGATTGGCTCCAGGAGTACATTCTCAAGAACCATGGCTTCTCCATGAGGGGAAGAAGAAGGACATACCGAATGGGAAAAACCTGTCATTTCTGAAACAGATTTTGTGGAGACTTTTATGAGTATGAAAGACATGCTGGAAATTCTACTCAATGAGCGAGCAGAGAGGAAGAAAAGAGAAGAGGGATCTTCATCCAGAGATGCAGAAGTGAAGCCTGAAGAAAAGGGTAAAGGAGTAGGAGGTGATGGTGATCCTCCTAACACTAATCATACTTTTTCTTCTTCTCATAATGCAAGTCCTAATATGCCTTATTTCAAATTGGATGTCAAATTTGAATTGCCTATTTATAGTTGAGATGTAGATGCTGAAAAATTGGACAATTGGATCAAGCAGCTTGAGGTATATTGCAGGGTGCAGGGCATTAATGATGACCCTTCCAGGATTCAATTGGCCACTTTGAGGATGAGTGGAATGGCTCTTACATGGTGGGAGAGAAAGATTCAGCAAGATCTTCGAAAGAATGGAAAAATTATTTTAGTTTGGAATGAATTCATTGAAGTATTGAGGAAGCAATTTTATCCTTTAGGTCACATGCAGCAATTAACCATGAATTGGTAGATGTTTAGACAAGCTAAAGGACAAAGCATTCAAGACTATACTCATGAATTCAGGAAGAGGGCTATTGCATTAAATGTTTCATTAGATACACAGGAAACTCTTCTTAAGTACATTGGTGGCATGCATTCTTATTTGAAGCATACTTTGTTGATGTTTAATCCCAGTAATTTGGATGATGTATGTGTTCAAGCTACCCATTTAGAAGCCAGGGGTAAGCATGCTAATGATACTTTTGTGAAGAAGTCATTTAAATTTGACAGCAAATCAAATGGTAAAGATAAGGGGAAAAAGAAGATGGCTACTGTTAACAAAGAGGGTGAAAAGCCTACATGTTCGCATTGTCAGAAGGGACATGATGTCTCTAAGTGTTGGAAACTTCATCCGGAGTTAAGGCCAAAAAAGTATGGAGGAAACAAAGATAAAGGAAAATCCAAAGCTACTGCAGCAGTTATTCAAGACTTGGGATCCGACTCAGGTGATGAAACAAAGGTTACATCTGTTGGAATCTAAGGTAAGGATAAAAGTATCTCACTTCCCATTGATGCACAATCCAGTTCTAGTGCAAGTACAAGTCTGCCATCTACTTCTAAGAAAAATGATAAAGATAGAAGTGCACTGTTTCATGTTTGTGTCATTGCAAATCACACAAAGATTGATACATTGTTTGATAGTGGTTCACAAGTTAATTTGATATCAGAAGAAGTGGTTAAGAAGTTGCATTTAGTTATTGTGCCTCATGAAAATCCCTATCCTCTAGGTTGGGTTACTAATGATACACGATTGCAAGTTACAAGGAAATGTGTATTAAAATTTGCAATTACTGAAAAGTTTAGGGATGAGGTAGAATTGGATGTAGTACCACTTGACATTTGTGGGATTGTACTTGGGAGTCCATATTTGTATGACCGGAAAGTAGGCTTTTATAGAGAGCAGAATACGTATCATCTTTTTAAAGAAGGTATGGAATATATTGTACGAGCACATAAGATGAAAACAAATCTAGCAATAGTCTCCGCAGGACAAATGAAGAGGTTGGTAAATGCTAGTAAGAATTTTGTGTTGATGATGGTTAGGGTGAAAAATGATGAAGTCTCTAAATCTTTTGAAGAATGTGACCCTAAGCATAAATATGAACTGATTGACATCATTTCTGAATATGGTGATTTGTTTCAAGATTCGAAGGGGTTACCACCGAAGAGAGAGATTCAGCATGAGATACATTTACAGCAGGATGTGCCACTCCCAAACATAGCCATGTACCGGATGTCTGTAATGCAGAATGAGGAAATCAAGAAGCAGGTTCAGGAGCTGATTGAGAAGGGGGTCATCTGGCCCAGTACTTCTCCATGCGGCTCTCCTATAGTTTTGGTTCCAAAGAAGGATGGGTCATGGAGGATGTGTATCGACTACAGGGCCCTTAACAAAATCACCATTAAAATAGGTATCCTCTTCCTTGTATTGATGATTTGCTTGATCAATTGAAACATGCAACTTATTTTACAAAATTGGATCTGTGTAGTGGGTATCAACAAATCCGTGTTGCTGAGCATGATGCTTGGAAAACAGCTTTTAAAACGAAACAGGGTTTGTATGAATGGCTTGTAATGCCTTTTGGGCTATGTAACACTCCTGCTACTTTCACGTGGGTCATGAATGATGCCTTTCATTCATTCATTGATGATTTTGTAATCGTGTATCTAGATGATATCCTGGTGTTTAGAAAAACTTGGGAAGAGCATGTTGTACATGTGAAGAAAATTTTAGATGTACTAAGAAAGGAAAAGCTTTATGTAAAAATTTCCAAGTGTGAATTTGCTAAAACTTCTTTAGTATATCTAGGTCATATCATTGGTGGAGGCCACCTGCGAGTGGACCCAGCCAAGGTTGCTGTCATTGTAAACTGGCCACGACCTAACGCTGTTACTGAAATTAGAAGTTTTTTGGGTGTGGTTTTGTATTGGAGGAAATTCATTTCTGGGTTTCTTCCATTGCTGCTCCTTTATATGCATTGAGAAGCATTAAAGAAATTTTTCAGTGGGTAGGAAAGCATCAGAGAGCCTTCGACACTTTGAAGGAAAAGATTAGCACAGCACCAGTTCTGACATTGCCAGATTTGCAGCAGCCATTTGAGATCGAAACCGATGCCAGCGGGTTTGCCATGGGAGTAGTTTTGATGCAAGGGAGAAAGCCAGTCTGTTACCATTCAGAAACATTCTCTACTGCGACTAAAATACAACAAAGTAGGCATTTAAGATGGATGGGGTTCTTACAACAGTTTCACCTCGTAATCAAATACAAAAAGGGAATTCATAATAAAGTAGCAGACATGTTATCAAGGCCACCTATGAATGCTTCAATCATTCTTCAGAATAGTTCATTAACACATGAAAGTTATATTGAACAGTACGCAGAAGATAAATATTTTAAGGAAGTATATGCATCACTAATACATGGTAAACAGGAAGAGAACTATTTTGTGCATGAACAACTCTTGTATCATCTTGGTAAAATCTGTATTCCAGAGAAAGAAAAAATGCATGTGATCTGAGAGGCACATAGTTCATTGATTGCAGGACATTTTGGTGTAAGCAAAACATTGTCTGTATTGCAGAATCATTCTTATTGGCCTCAAATGCAAGAAACTGTAGCTAAATATATAAGAGGTTGTGTTATGTGTGCAACAAGTAAGCCTAGCAATAGGAAATTGGGTTTGTACACTCCTCTTCCAGTTTCTTCTCGTCCTTGGGAAAGTATTTCTATGGACTTTGTAGGAGGACTACCTATGTCTAGAAAAGGACATGATTACCTATATGTTGTTGTGGATAGATTCAGCAAAATGTGTATCTTGATGCCATGTAACAAGCAGATCACTGCTGAACAAACAACTCTTTTATTCTTTCAAAATGTTTGGGTCCATTTTGGGCTACCCGTGTCTATTATATCAGATCGAGATTCCCGGTTCTTGGGAAAATTTTGGTCAACTTTATGGGAGCTTATGGATACCAAACTAAAGAAAAGTACAGCTTTTCATCCACAAACAGATGGGAAAATAGAGGTAGTGAACAGAACAGTGGTTCAGCTACTCAGAGGATATTGTACTAAGCATCCTAAACTTTGGGATGAGTAGTTGCAGTATATACAGCATGCTTACAATCATGCAGTTCATTCTTCCATGAAAAAATCTCCTTTTGAAACTTGTTTTGGTTATCTGCCAAAAACACCGATGGACTTCTCTTTTGGCAAAGATGCAGTGGATGGACATCATGATGCAGATAAAGCTTTAAAGTTCATTCAAAGAATCCAAGCAGTGCAGCAGGAAGTTCAAGAAAAGTTGGAGAAGAGCCAGGCAAAGTACAAAGCCGGGCATGACAAGCATCGAAGTGATCATCAATTTCAAGTTGGTGACTGAGTTTGGTTACACATCACCAAAGAAAGGATGAAAGGTGAAGGTAAAAATCTTACGCCTATTAGGTACGGTCCTTTTGAGATCTTGGAAAATATTGGTAATAATGCTTTTCGCTTGAATTTACCTCCACACATGCAAATTTACTCAGTTGTCAATGTTGAGAATCTTAAATTATATGAACCTCCTATGATCATGGATGAGGAAACTAACGTACAAATTCCTTCAGTTAATGATTTGGCACCTGAATATATGAGAGCATTGTAGGATGATGTTATTCTAGATAGAAATGTAAGGACTTCACGAAGGGGGAACGTTGAGTACCTTCTAGTGGGGCTGAAAGGAATGCATCCTAGCAAAGCAAGATGGATGGAGATTGGTAAAGTGAGGGAACTTTACCCTCACTTACTTGCAGAATAATTCAGGATTTTGGTGGTCCAAAATCTCTCCAATGGGGGGGATTGATTCGGTGGATTAATCCTTGTTAAAACGATTCAATTTGGTATAGTGGTTCAAGGAAGCCACGTGTGAAAACAAGTGGATGGCGGTTGAAGATAATCAGATAGCGAAACCATAAGGCAGCTGTGTAGATCGGAGGTCGGAAGAGCTTCTTCTTCCGCAACGATGGGTGGCCAAACTATTCGTCTGTCCACGGAAATAGTCGGACGTCGGAAGCTTTTCCCTTCCGCAACGTCGGGGATTGAAAGCCTCCTTCCTTCCGCAACGATGGACATTCGCGCAAATCGGAAGTCGGAAGCATTTCTCCTTCCGCAACGGCGGAAGCTTACAGACATTCGAGCACAATATTGATCGGAAGCCAGAGCGATTCAGCAGCCGCAACGGTGGGTGTGAGGACCCTGTAGCAAACAAGTAATCAAAACACACGATATAGCAGCAGAACTCAAAATCACTTTTATATTAATCACAAGCCACTTCGAGGGGGCAACCTCTTTTGAGCAAGCTCAATACAAAATAACTTCACAGTGCCTTCCTTGGCCTCAACACACACTTATATACTAAAAATAGGCACCAATACCATGGGTCAAAACCATGGGCCAATATAAACTATGGGCGCCAATACTATGGGTCAAAACCATGGGCCAATATAAACTATGGATCAACAAATACTACAGGCGGCTTACAAAGCATATGCACCTCACAACAATAACGCAAACTATGGATCAATAATTACTATGGGATGACTTACAAAGCATATGCGTCCAACAACAATATACTAACATAGTAAAGAGAAGGATTGACATGGGTTCCTAACAGCGGACCAAAAAAATACAAAACCTTTCGACTTGGAAATCAGCCGACAGCCGATCGAGACGGAAATAAAGGAAAGTATTGGAGCCGTTCCTTTTTCCCTTCTGCAACGGCGGACGGACAAATGATCAAACCTTATGATTCAAATACACAGGGCACGTTGTCTTGGTAGTTATGTGAACAATCTTACTGCCGCGTTTCAGGGGATGCGAGCAGTCACATTTCCTTGGCGTTTGACCTTTGTAACGGCATGGAAGAGATGAACAGCCAGGGCACTTGGCAACAGGAGGCGAACAGTTGCCCTTGCTGGGACTTTTGGGCTCTTTTGCAACGGTCGACATGAGTATTAAAGGAGGAATCCGTTCAGTATTGGGGGTAGCTTTCAGAGATTGGACACAGCTGATGGAGAACGCAGACTTGGAGAGGTTGCTATAAAAATTATCCACATTTTCTTTCTGTGGAGTCGACTACTCTCAGTTATACTTGGCTTCTTTTGCCTGCTGAAGTCTAGTTTTGCAACTTTCTGAGAGGAGGTCTTGAAGACTTTACTGTTAAAAATATCCAGTTTCTGTGATTATTCCAAAACCATTTGTACCATTTTGAGAAATTAATTGGATCAGTTCCTATTAGAGAGGGACCCGGAGATGTAGCCCAGTGGAGGGGGTGAACTCCGTTATCAACTCTGTTTGTGATTCTGTTTCTGTGCTTTCATGCTTGGCATCTGTTTATCAGTCGTGTTTTTATTCCTGTTCTGAGTATTTAATTTCCTGTTAATGTTGTCATATTAATTAACCTGTTGCAAGCATTCTTTCAAACAAACTTTTAAAGCACTAAAGTTGAGGTCCTACGGATCAATATAAGTGCTGTAAAATACCTACATGGAGGCTAGGCCTACAACCAACATGAAAAAAGGCTAGTTCTGTAGAACTTCCTGTGATGAGAAGAATCATGAGATAGCACCCGTGATGATGATCCAGCAGTGATGATCCAAATCGAGTGATCATCCAAATCCACTGATGGTGATCTGGATCGAGTGATGATCTAGATCCAGTGATGATGATCCAGATCGAGTGATGATCCATATCAAGTGATGACGATCCAGATCGAGTGATGATTTAGATCTAGTGATGATGATCCATATCAAGTGATGATGATCCAGATCGAGTGATGCTTTAGATCTAGTGATGATGATCTAGATCTTGTTGAAGATGACTTGAAGATGAAGATTCCAAGAACTCAATGATGCTCCAGATGATCCAGAGAAGAAGACTTGTGCTGATAAATTGTGTTGAGATAATACCTTCCTAGTTAAGAGGGAGTGTTGATGTAATTGTAACTTTGGAATGTATTCATCCGTATATCTTATGTATTTTACCCCGATGTTTATTCCAAAATGTGTCTATAATGTAATTGAGTCATGTCATACCCAGATGTTTATTCTAGGAAGTCTCTATAATATAAACAAGTCATGTCAATTCATTGTGGGTAACCCTCCTATTGGTCAAGGGTTAAAGTCCCCACAGTTGTGGGGCCCTAGGGTTATTATACTATCCTAGAGAAGTCAACCCTAGGTGAGCCATTATAAGTTAGGGCAATAGTCCCCACCATTGTGTTAAGGATAACCCTCCTTGTTGGTCGGAGGAGGAAAATTCCCCACAAGTTGTGGGGCACTACGGTTATTAGACACTCTTAGATATGTCAACTCTAGTAAGTAATCGTTAAGTGAGGCCGACATGTTGGAGTGGGTTTCAAGTGAATGAAAGAATATAAATAGAGAATGAGCCTATCTATTTATCATACACACACACTCATTAGGGCGCATGAGTGAGAGTAGAAGTTGCTGGGATTAGAGAGAGAGACTACTGCTGTTGGGATATCATCTTTATGTTTTCAGGTTTTACTTTTGATGTTGATTCTATCTGTGAGTAAGTTGCGGGGTTTTCTCCTTTATGGTTTCCCCAAGCAAAATTCTTTGTGTCTCTTGTCTCTTGTGTTTATTGTTGTGCATGTTATTTTCTTAGTTAAAGATCCTAAGATCATAATGCTAGATTAATGTTAAAAATATAGCATGGGCTCATGTACAACTATGAGTCCCGAGCTCTCTTCTACTTAATGAATCGTGACTAGAGTTGGTCTCTTCTTCACCATAAATCTTCTGGTTTCCATTAAGGATATTTTCCTTCCGCTTCAGGGCCTATCACGACTCTCTCAAGGATTTTCATCATAAAAATTTTGTATGCCTAGCCCCCTTCCTTACAGGTCAAAAAAATTTCTTTCTAGTCATCCCAAATCGGGCGCTAACACCTTACTACCTAAAATTTCAAGAACTAGTCTTATGGAGTCCATCTTTGCAACCAGTGAAAAGTTCTCTTTGTAATCAACACCATGGAATTGAGATTATCCCATAGAAAATAATATTGCCTTATTTTTCACATATGAACCATCAACAACAAGTTTGGTTCAGAAGACCCGCTTTCATTGGACAATCTTCCTCTTGGGAAGAAGGGAACCAATTCCCATGTCTCATTCTCTTGGAGAGAATGAAACTCTTCTTTGATTGTAGTTTTCCATATTGGGTCATTACAATATTTATGATATTTATGAGGATCAAATCCAATAAGCATATAATAGTGCTCAGTAAGAGCACTATCACTTTCAAAGGAATCATTACTAGTTTGTGATCTAGTCTTCCTAGGCTCGTGGGGATTTCCTGCCAATTCCCCTACAACTTGAATGATTTTTTCAGCCCACTTGGGCCTTTATGGTGAATCATATACATAAATATCATATTCATCCATATTTATATCAGAAATATTAGAAAAAATAGAACATGTATCATCACTTACATCTTCGAATGGTTGAGGAGAGGAGCATTCCCCCGGCGCATGCTAAAAATATGGAATTGGCTCTTCTTCAAATTTCACACTTCTTTCAACAAATTTCTTGAGTTTGGAAGTGTCAAATAGTTTGTAGCATTTATTTTCCTCACCATACCCAACCATAATTCACTCCTTGCTTTGTGGCTGCAAGGCCTTCCTCTTTTCAAAAGGGATTCTAGCCCATGCTCTAGTTCCACAAATCCTGAAATTTGAGACATTTGATTTATGGATAAACGATGCCTCATAGGGAGTATTTCTTTTTAATTATTTGTGGAAGGCTCTATTTTTTATGTGTGCAGCACAACTAATGGCCTCATCCCATAGCTTGGGAGTTAGACCCCTTGCTTCATTCATGCAAGTGGCCATCTCCTTGAGAGATCTATTCTTCATCCCTGCCACACCATTTTGCTGTGGTGTGTAAAGGATTTGAGTAATGTATTTTGATGCAACACTCATCAGAAAGGTGCTTTATGTTCTTGTTTGCATAATCCTTCCCATTATCAGTCCTAAGGACCTTAATCTTATGCCCACTCTAATTTTCTACCAATGCCTTCCAAATCTTCAATTGTTTAAAAAATTCAAATTTTAATTTGAGGAAGAATACCCATCAGAATCTTGAGTAATCATTTATAAATGCAAGTACATACCTTGATCCACCATATGATGGTGTGTAGTGTACCACACTAAGTTGTTGTGTGGTTCTCCTTGCCATCCCCTTCTCATATATTGGCTCTGGATGCTTCCCAACTACACACCCAATCATTGCTCCATTTGATGATTTGATTTGTGGAATTCCTTCCACGTTCTCATCTCTATGTAGTGTTGGGAGGTATTTTTAATTCATGTGACCAAAGCTCTCATGCCATATATTGGAAACCTCATTGGCATGTGAGAGAAGTACTTGGTCATTGGAAGTGGGGAGGAAGTTTGAAAACTTGTACATCGTCTCATGATGATCTGCATACCCAATTGCAAAGACTTAGTTTGATGATATATCTGCAATATCTACCATGTCTGGAGTGAAGGTCACTCTCTTTTCCTCTCCTATATGAGTCATTTGATAGAATGACAACAATGTTTTTGCAAGGTATGGTACATACAACACATCACTAAATAAACCATTCTCTAATTCAATCCTACCAATCCCCTTGGTATGGATTTCTGAATCATCCCCTATTCTAACTGTTGGTCTAGCATTTGAATGCATGGAGCAGAAGAAATATCTTGTGGTTACCATCTTCCTAGAAGACTCAAAATCAATGATAAAATATGAAGAGTTAGAGGTACCTGCTACCAAAGTATGACATTTCTCCTTGCCATATGAAGTGGAGCTACCATCCTTCTTCCTTGTTTTTTCAGGGACTGGAATGTTGTTCTTCTGCATTAGCTACACCATCTGGTCAATGGTTTTTTTCATGCATGAGCTCTCTAGATTCCATCCCTTGTGTAAATAGGTGCATTTGGTATTCTATTTTCCTCTTTTGTCCTTCTCCTTGGGAGGATTTGAACCGCCTTCAATGGACTTGGGAGTTTTTGGTTTCTTCTTCTCTAGAAGCTTCAAATTTTTTCTTTGGGATTCCCCTTTCAAGCATTCAAAACTCCCATTTCCAAGGCTTGATCCTTAGGCTTGACAGTGCCCATTTGGACTAGTTTTTCTTCCTCCTGAGTGAGCGAATCCATGAGTCTAGCCAGAATTGGCATTCACCAATTTCAAAGTGTAATTTTTCCAGCATGAAATGTGCTAAGAAATACTGAGAACTCTAGCAACAACTTCGAAAGGATTGACAAAATCAACTGGTCCTCTTTCTTCTCAATGCCACATTGCTTCAACTGCAACACAAGTGACTTAAACTTGGTGAAGAAGTATTGGGTTGTGTGAAAGTGTGTTGGGATCATGCTGATGAGCTCGTTCTCAAGGTGGTGTCCATGTAGTTCATTAGTTTTCCAAAACAATGCCTCTATTTTTACCCAAAACGCATTGGTTTTTTTTAATCTTTCAACGTGGAACAAGAGCTCTCTTGAGATGCTCAGACACAACAATCGATATGCTTCATCCAATATGTTGAAGTACTTGGCTTTCTCAACAACATAGTTTGGCTCAACCTCTGTTCCCATGGTAACTCTGTAAAGGCCTTTGGATATCAATTGAATCACCATCTCTTCCTTCCAATCAAATAACTATAAAGGTGTTATAAATATGTGGGCATCTTCCATTTCTTCCTGCGCTAATGGTGGTGAAATTGTTGAATGTCCTACGAAACAACTCGATTTTATCTGGAATTTCTCTAAAATGGACCTCAAACACACTCTAAATTGATATACACGTGAATAAAATAAAAAATTATCTGATACCATGTGATGAATTTGACCCACATGAAGGTCTAGGAGCATTAGAGAAACTCACAAATCAAATTTGGTGCAAAACCAACAAAAAACCATTAATTGAGAAGCAATTTACACACACAATGTGCACAAAAACAGGTTAAATTTTGACTATATAACATAAAAACATGTTATTAATGGTTTTATATTACATCATAAGAGTTTTATGAGGCTTTGGGATCCCATTGTTACTGTACAAGTGAAAATTGCCAAATTGGCATTAATCCCGCCAAGGTGGGCCAATCACGCTCCAAATCCTCCCAAACTACCACAAATTGATGACTGGATGTGGCTGAGGTGATGTGGGGTATGTATTAAACCTTGGAATGCGTGGTTGTGGAAATATGGGTGGTTTAGAGCCTCTAGGTGGCATTAAATGCACCAAATCAAGCCAAAAATGGACAAAATCCACCTCTAGCACTCCTAGTCAACCAAGTTGTACACATTCAATGAATGGAAGCACACCAACACTGATGAGGGTGCACATGTGGCTTCTATACTGATATGGAGTGGTCAAGTGGGTGTAAATTCCTCAATTTGACTAGCTATTGGTGCAACTAAGCACCCTAAGTCCACCACCATAGTGTATTAATGCACAATGCAATAAACTTGACAAAGGAGTGAAACTAAGGCACTTAATGGTTGGATTACTTTTCTAAAAACTTAAATAACTTAATGCACTCAAAATTTATAAACACCACTTAAAATTCATAAAATCAAATCAAATATAAAGTCACTTTATAAAATAAATTTTAGAAGCATTCACCTAGAGAATCTCAGTCGGACACTTCCACATGTTAGACAAGACCAATGTCGAAGTACATGTCCGAGATACCCCACTCAAAAAATAACATAATTTATTTTTAGGGAGTTGAGAAACCTAAGAAACAATCCATTTGGACTTTCCCATGAAATTTCCTAGTTTATTAAAGAATAATTTGTGGCCTATAACTTTAATTCCCTTTTATTATGGTCCAAAGAATGTTTGGAAAATATGAGATCTTTTAGGTAGTACACAATAGATTTTTCTAGGTCATCAATGATAGTCATGACCATAGGTGCAACTGCTTCTTTGACACCAAGGGATACCTCATTTTCTTTTTCCATTAACTAATCCAATACCTTACCTTTCATCAATTTGATAAGTTGAATTTTCAAATCATACTCTTCGATCTTGGTGATCTACATTCCCAAAGTTTTGAGAATGTCCTTCTTGTTTAATATATCTTTTACCAGGCAATGATGAGCATAAGAAATGGTATTTGAATAGCCAATGTAAACCACGAAGTGCTTCAATGACATCATAAGAGAGTATTCTTGTTTTTCCATAATCTGATACTTTAACTTTGCATTTTTCAAAGATTATCTTGTGAAAGCAATAGGACGCTCTTCATTTTGATCGTTCTTTTGTAGAAGAAATCCTCCAATTGTGTTAGCATATTCAAAATTAAATATTTGAAATGGATTGGAATAATCGTGACTTACTAGTCCATCACTTGCACGATAGCATCCTTGGCTTCTTTGAAAGTGTTCTTGGAATCATTTTCCAATGCGAAATTTAGAAACATCTTTGTTAAGCAACTTATTCAGAGGTTTAGTAATTTCAACAAAATTCATATAAATCCCATGAATGAAATTTATTTTTTTAAAGAATGATTGCAAAGTTTTCAAATTTCTTGGAAATACAATTTCTTTAATACCTCTATGTCTTTTAGGATAGACTTTTACTCCACCTTTACAAATGATATGGTAAAGTAACTTACCTTCTACAACACCAATTGTTTTTCTTTTTAGGACTCAATGAAATATCATACCTACAACAACTCTCGAATGCCCATCAAATATTACTGAAATTATCCTTTCTTTTCTTCGAACAAATAGTGAGGTCATCTTCATAGGTTTCCAAAATCTTTTGCATAATCTCTCTAAAAACATAATCCATGGATTTTTCAATTGTGTCTCCAACATTCATGAAACCAAATGACATCCTTAGATATTCAAATGTACCCTAGGTAGTAGTAAATGTTGGATTGGGTCTCTCTTCCTTATTTACTATGACTTCATTAAAAACTGAAAATCCCTCCACAAAGAATAACATCTAGGAACCTAAAATCCTCTACAACAACATATCCATCTTGGGAAAATTATAGCTATCCTTTTCTGATAGGANTCGGATTTTTGTGATATGTTTGGGCATCTTTATTAGTTTATGTATGTGATTTAGTTGTTGCTTTTACTCTGAATGTATTCCTTGTATGATCTTGAAGCTTACAACCAAAAACACAAAAACAAAACCCTAAACCCTAGTTTGAATTGAGTTTTTCTCTTGAGATTGTGTTGGCTTGTTACCCTAGCCTTAGTAACAATTTATGACACAAACACAATGACTTGATTAAAAACTGAAAATCCCTCCACAAAGAATAACATCTAGGAACCTAAAATCCTCTACAACAACATATCCATCTTGGGAAAATTATAGCTATCCTTTTCTGATAGGATGTTTATATTTTTTAGGTCCATAGGAAATATTAAATCAATTTTTTCTTTCTGGTGGGAAGGGATGATTTTAAGAACCCCCCACAACTTTATATGTATAAAAAATGTGCGAATCTTCTCGATATATAGGAAAATTTGAAGGCAATTTTATTAGTAATATAATATGTATATATAATTTTTTTGCAAATATTTCATTTTATTATATGATGTTGTAAAATATTGGTGAATCTTTGACTAAATGGTAAGATATTGTAAAATCTTGGTGAATATTTCACTGAATTATAAAATATTGTAAAAACTTATCGAATATTTTACTAAATTATAAATTTTGTAAAATTTTGATGAATCGTTCATCGATTTATAAAACACATTGAATGGCACTCTTCTTGTTAATTCTGAGTTCAATCCTTCTCCAAATGTTGAGTTCAATTTCTCTATTTCAATTTTTGGTCTTAATACCAAATGCTGGTGGCCTTAGTGATGGCTTCATATCACTCGCATGTGGCTGGCACTCCATGTCATAGGACATGTGGGAGCAACTAAATAGAGGCACAATTGTCCCCCAACAAAGCTCCTCTAAGGAATCATCATAATTCCATCAATGCAGACAATACCCCCATATCCCAAGCAATAGGGTTATTCATGTTTGCGTCCTTGGTTCTTGATGGGAGGTGACAGTCTTGACATCATGTTGTCCTGAGATCTCATGTGTAGGATTATGGTCACTTGCACAAGGAATGTACAACTCAATTATCTATGCATGTTTAATATTTCCCTGGTGCATGGTATTTCCTATTTCATCCCCTCTCCTTCGATCACGACTATGGATCTTGTGAGCACCCCTGCATTCCTCGAGAGCATCGACAACACTAGATTCATTCCTTAGGTTTCTTCTGTCACTGCCAACCTCAATTCCCAGAATATTATCCCCTTTGCACCTCTAGTCTATCTAAAATTTCCCAAAGACTATGATCCACCCCTCGTTGTGGCCGTGTAGTCCATGTGAATTCCATTGAGCGATCAAGGACCCTCTCTGCAATTGTTTGTACATACAAATTTGATGTGGAAATTTCTGATCACTTGCATCACCTCATGAACAAATGGGAGGATGAACTCTTGGGCTCCTATTCTGCGGTCCACAAAATGGTCCTGCACAAATGTAATTTATGGGTGGTAAATAACCTAATTTCTAGGATTCTTCTTCTTCTAATGGGATATTAAGATGATTCTCCAACATCTTCTCTAGTTTCACCTAGCACTCCAATTTCTACAGAGCAAAGGACACCTCCCCCTCTGATGAATTTCACCACTACTCAACATGGAAAATAAACCACCACCATTTCCTTGGATTATAGGAAAACATAGCCTATCTTGGTCAAGAAAACTCCCTCGAGCACCAATGCGTCAACCAGTGAAGAAGACACCAAAAGTGACTCCAAAATCCATGGCTAAGATGGAGTCCACACTACTGTGATGCAACGAGCTTTCCCCACTGAAAACAGACCAAAATCACACTCATATATTGGCTTAGAATTCGATGTACCCATCGAGGAGGAGAGTCCTACTAAGCACTGAGTATAGGCTCTTGGGGTCTTTTTTGTTTGATTTCATGGTCAATATGGGTTTAGTTTATTTTTTTTTTGTAGCTACAGAGCACTTCTCTTTTGTTTATACTGTCATTAGTATGATATTTTTTCCCAACATGGAGGATCTTTTTTATGTTAAGAGCCTCATTTCCTGAGATGGGTAAGAACCCACCTTCACTCTGCATTTTTTAGTAATTATCTAGGGTCATATCGAATTGCTCAATCTCTCTCAATTGAAAATATCCCATCACTCCCATATCCATGCATGGTCCCGAAGTTGCTTAATCGAAGAATACGGGGTGATGATAAGAAATAGTGAATTATTAATTTCTATATTTCATTAGTTTTCATTTTCATATTAAAAAATGCATGTATGTTTTATTGCTTTATAATTTTATTTGTCTAGAAAAATTGAAGAGAAACCTTCTATATATTTCATTAATTTTCATTTTCATATTTAAAAATGCATGTTTATTTTATTTCTTTATAATTTTATTTCTCTAGAAAAAATTGAAGAAAAAAATTATATGTATTCTATGTTATAATAGTTTTATTGAACTACAAAGTTATTATTTTAATAAATATTTCGAAATTTAGATTTTATATGGTATAATATGAAGTGGTATAAATAGTTTTTTTTCAATATTAAGGTTAATCACTTTCATAAATATAAATATAAATATATATATATAGATATATGGATCTTCAAAATTGGAGTTAATCACCTCTTTAAAGTATCTTAATTTTTCTTTTCTTCTATTGAAACACATCTTGTTACTAAAAATTAGATATAATAGCACATTTTATTCTTAAAAATTAGATGTAATAATATTTTTATGTTATCTTAGGCCTCTTCCTTAATACCACAATGATTTAAAGCCAAGAGTTGGCATCTTTGTATCAATCTCTCTAGAGTGAAAGCTGGTTTAGATTACAATTTAGAGCAATATTAGGATTCCTCTTGGCATCCATGTTAATTAAGTGTCTTATACATTAGATTATTTGTCATAGCCATGCATCCCAATCATATAAGATAACAAGTATGACAAGAATCTCAAAGAAAAAATGAATCTTTTAGTTTTGTAGATCAAAATAAATTGCATTGATGTTTTTTATATGACGACCAAAATAATTTTGTATTGATCTTGGTTATATAGAAAGGTGGATAAAATATCTAAATCAATTTATTTATTATTGATTTTTTTAATATTATATCAAATATAATTAATATTTATTCTTTATTAGTCATTGTTTTTATAGTATATCTCATGTATTTAATATAAATTAATTCACAAATTTTTGTTTTTTAACAAGATATTAAATTTTCATATAAATTTATTATTCTTGTCCACTTGTTTAAATTTTGCAATCTGCCCACCCTTTCATGGTATGAGAAGATGGAAGCTTGTAATTTCCTATGGTGAGTAGATAAGGGTAGCAAGTCCAAAATTTTGTGCACATCATGAAATGGTGGGACAATAATATCCTACTTTTAAGATATTATGAGTGGCAGTAGGAGATGAATGGTCACTGTGTATTTCTTTATGTATTTCACCTTCTCACTGATTTGTTAATTTTCCTCAAGATATAGAAACGATTTTCACTTCTAATAGATTAATAAACTCAAATTTATTCACAAAAAAATTAAACATTCCAAAGTTGTAATTTATGAATGAAAATACAGTAGATCTACTCAATGAAAATGCATAGTGGAATCATAAATAGCACACACAGAGGGAAACTGAGTTCAACAGAGACATTTTATTTATGATCCCATAAAGAAATCTTATCAAAATTTACAACAATTAATACAAGAATAAATGCACTTGGAAAACCATACAAAACTCATATGACTATTACAAACTAGCAGTAAGACATGTATGGCCACCTTGAAATTCGAGCCCATTAAAATCACACAAATTGCACCTATGTTTGTATGGTTTCGTATGGACTATCACAAAATAAGAAGAAAACTCACCTTCATTTCTGTGCCAAAGTGTATGGCGTGTCGCTTGATTTTTTTTCCTCACAATTGCCTCAAATTTAGTGTTTTGTATAATATTATTGTACACGCTACTACCTAAAATTTTGTGCCACAATTCTAGTTGTATGGACCTGTATTAATATCATATATCCTTAGAATTTGTGCATCTTCTCTTCATCTCTTTCAATCTCTTTTCATTTGTGTGTCTCCATTCTCCTTAGGTATCTTTTATAATTTAGTTAATGACTCTTCACCTTCCCCTAGATCTCAGTGGTAAGGATTAGATCCTGGCCTCACTGGATCAATGGTCATCACTTAATCTCTCGTTGAGATGAATTAAACCACCTAATTTACTCAAAGTTTATAAAATTCACATAAGTCATTATTAAAAGAAAATTAAATATTACTCACTTTCTAAAATCACTTTATAAAGTGTTCACTTAGGGAGTGTCACTCAAACACTTCCACATGCTAGACACCACCAATGTAGAAGTACTTGTTTGAGATACTCCACTTAAAAACTAACACTCACTCTTAGTGAGGAAGGTAATTTTTAAACTTCCACCTAGATTTGTATCCATCTCCATCACTCCATCTATTGTTGTAGCTTCTCCCTTTGAACCATAAATCATCTCCATGACCTGCGTTGGGTGATCCATTGAATACCTATCCCTCCATACCATTATTTAATGAATCTCCTCACTCTGCTAAGCATACAAATATGCCATGCCATATTGACTAAGTCTCTTGATAGTTTAGGAAGAATCCTCATAACCAATTTCTATGGATAGTTTAGGAAGAAACCTATACAATCACCTCTGTCTTACACCAATCACTCGTGCAATGTCTTGGGTAACTCCCTTTGGATATATAAATACCCATCCATGTTAGGACACCATCATAAATCCATCATCCTCCAATGTTGATACTGAGAGAAAACTAGCCTTCAAATCCAATACAAACAACACCTCCTCCATATCAAGATAATGTCAAACATCCAACCCTCTTCAATACATGCATGGTCATAGTGCCATAACCCTGATCGAACTCTAGGTCTATTTATGAAATAATAAGGAAAAATGAACTCATTCATGTCATATGGTGACATGAACCATTTCCCACAATCCATGCTCCAATGTACTCAAACCATGCACTATCATTTTCTAAAAGACAAAAGACCAAGAAAATTCTTCTCAAAATTCTCATCAAAATCCTCAATCTCGGTTGATGTTGTTGTTTCTATTTCATTTTTTCTCTTCTTTTTGTTTTAGCATTGACTCGCATAGTGTCTAGTATTGTCACATGCAAATCATTTCACTTTTATCATGTCCTTCTTCTTTCCTTCTTCTTTTCTCTTCTTCTGTATGAAGAGCAACATTATCCTTAGTTTATTGTCTTATGTGGATGGATCTATTTCTAAACTCTTCTTGTATGAAATTGTCCCATAGTCTAGACCATGCAGGAACATTCTCTCTTGAAAGGATCACATGCATAAATTCCTCCCATGGTTTAGAGAAACCATTCAAGGTAGTCCTAACAAACTCTACATCACCCATTGTCTCTCCAACAATACCCAACCCATCATGTACCTATAAAATCCTGGAAAGGTATGATGTAACATTATCTATCTCAGTCATCTTAGTATCTCCTAGTTTTTCCCTCTAAATATTTTTCTAGTTTTGATTATTGCTTGGTACAACTTTGTTTAAGCTATCCACATATCAAAGACATTGTTTGACTAGACAAATGAGGCATAATGGGGTCTTTCACAACATCAATAAGAATATGTTTTTATTTTGCATTCTTCTTCTTATATTTATTCAAGGGATCGGGATTAGTAGGAATGGGGACAACGTTTTCAGTTATGTCCCATAAGTCACATTCCTCCAAAAACAAAGTGATCCTCTCCTTCCATGAAATGAAATTAAATGAACCCTCGAACCTATCCTCATATCACAAGACAAATATCAAATACATACTTCACTCATCAACTAACATATTTTCCCTTTGTTTTTCCAAGAAAAACCTCCATAATCCATGCAAATCCTTGTGCCAAAAAAAACTTGTGCCCTTTCTCAGAGTCCTGACTTTGATACCATGTTAATTTTCGTCACTACTTAGAACTTATTTTCACTTCCAATATATTAATAAACTAATATTTATTCATGGAAAATTTAAATATTCCAAATATGTAATTTATGAATGAAATAACCCATATCTACACAATGAAAATGTATAGCAGAATCATAAATAACATACACATTCAAAAACATTTATTTCTAGGTAATGCCCTTGAAAAAATGGTAGAAGGAAAAATAGTTTGAGATATATGTTTTATTTATGATCCCATAGAGGATTCTCAGTAAAATTTACAGCAGTCAATATAGGAATAAATGCACCTGGAAAAATGTGCCAAACAAAAAAAAATGATCCAAACCAACAGTATGGCATGTATGGATTCCTAAAAATTCATTCCGAGCAAAATTGTATGGCATGTATGAGTATCCATATGTTTTCGTACAAGATGTATGGATTGTCACAAAATCATAAAAGACTTGACACAATTTTTGTGCCATTATATATAGCTTGTCCCTCGATTTCTTGTTGTATGGGAAACCTCGAATTTCATGCTATGTGTTGTCTTTCGGTACGATCTACTACCTCGAGTTATGTTCCATATTTATAGTTGTGTGGCCCTACATTAATATCATTTTTATTCCTTGGAATTTGTGCATATTTTCTTTATCTTGTTCAATATCTCTTCATTTAAGCCTCTCCACTCTCCTTAGCTCTCTTTTATAATTTAATTAATGACTCTTTACCCTCTCCTATATCTCAATGGTTAGTATTAGATATTTTCCTCACTAGATCAATTTTCATTAATTAATCTCTCATTGATATTAATTATGTGATAAATTTGACCCATAGTAAGATCTATTAGTGTTATAGAAACTCACAAATCAAATTTGCTGCAAAACCAGCAAAAACCATTAATTGAGAAGCAATTTACACACACAATGTGAACAAAAAAAGGTTAAATTTTGACTTTCTAGCATAAAAACAAGTTAGAAACAGGTTTATATTACATCATAAGATTTTTCATGAGGATTTGGGAGCCCATTGTGATTGTACAAGTTAAAATTTCCAAATTGGCATCAATCCCCCCTAGGTGGGCCCATCACACTCCAAATCAGCCCAAACAACCACGAATTGCTACATGGACATGGATGAGGTGATGTGGAGAAATTATTACACCTTGGAATGCATGGTTATGGAAATATGGGTGGTTTAAAGCCTCTAGGTGGCATTAAATGCACAAAATCAGGAAAAAATGGACAAAATCCACTTCTAGCACTCCTAGTCAACCAACATGTCCACATTCAATGAATGGGAGCAAAAACGAAATGATGAGGGTGGACATGTGGCTGGTTTACTGATATTAACTTCTCATGTGGGTGTAAATGCCTCAATTTGACTAGCTGTTGGTCCAACTAAGCACCCTAAGTCCACCACCATAGTGTATTAATGCACAATGGAATAAAATTGACTAAGGAGGAAACTAAGGTACTTAATGGTTGGATTACTATTATAACACCCTCCCTTAATCCAAAAAATTAGTACAACACTCACAATGAAGGAGGCCTTGGCAACAATGGCTCAAGTCACCGCAATTACATAATTCAGAAATTTTATTTGCCCATATAAACCGAGGAAAGAAGGAAAACCTTATGGGACAAAACCTTCCATCAAGAATGGAAATGGGGATGAAACATACAATAAATATTATAAATCACCATGATTCACTCACCCAAATAAAATATCTCAAGTAAGTGAAGATATTCTTTGTGAAAAACTTGGTGAAAATGTCAATAGTTTGCTCAGTGGATGGGAAATACTGCAGTAAAATAACCCTATCATGCACTAAGACTCAGATGTAGTGCATATGGATATAAATGTGCTTTGTCCTCTACCTCTAAACTGGATCAATATATATTTTGATGGAACTTTTATTGTCCACCCAAATGTTGGTTGGAGAATTAATTGTGACACCAAATTCCCGAAGAATTCCCTGCAACCAAACACACTATGTAGTTGCATTGACTGCTACCTTGTACTTGGCCTCTGCCGATGAAAGTGAAATGGTGTGTTTCTTATTACTTTACCAGCAAATGCAACCTTCAACAAGCATAAATACAAAACCTGAAGTTTATTTTCTCTCAATGGGATCTCCATCCAATCTAAATCAGAAAAACCAGCTAGTTGGAGTGAAGCTCTAGCTGAATAGTGCACCCCGAAATTCTTTGTTCCCTGGAAATAATGAATAATTATTTTTGTAGACTTACAATGGAGCTTATATGGCTGGTGCACATGTCTTTCTACAAAACTTAAAAGATAAGCTAAACCAGGTCTTGTGTGTGTAAGATAGAGCAAGCTTCCCACTAGTTTCCTGTAGAGTGTAATATCTACCAATGGAGAATTGCCAAATTCAAACAATTTGATGCCAGGGAGAAAGGGAGACTTGGCTGCCTTACACTCAGCCATGTTAAACTTGTTTATCAGGTCTGAAGCATACTATGGTTGACTCAGCATGATGCCCCTTTCACTTCGCTCAATTTCCAAACCCAAAAATTTCCTATGCAATCCTAGATCGGTCATGATAAATTAACTGTGTAAAGATGACTTAATTTACCCAATTGAAGTGGTGCACCTACCTGTAATGCGAAGGTCATCAACATAAAGAACAATAACCTAAAAAATACCATCATGTTTCTAGAAATATACATTAGTATATGATTTTCATCTAGTTAAGCCAATAGAGAGCGAGAAGGCATCCGTTTTAGCATACCAAGCCCTGGAAGCTTGCATAAGTCCATACAATAATTTAGTCCACCTACATACCAATGAAGGATCCTCTTGGAAACCTTCAGATTGTTGTAAGAATGCACTCTTAACATCCACCATGCAAGAATGCACTCTTAACATCCATGTGGTGCACTTACCAACCCTTATGTGGCACCTAGAATCGCACCCAAGGTTGTGGGAATGGAGAAACCCAAGGTAACAGCAGAACCACATTAGGAAAGGGAGCTGGCTTCTCCAATTCTAAAGAGGGATCTCTCATAGATGTGTAAAAAGGACAGACATAAGTTCACAGGATGAATATCAAGTACTTGGTGGTTAGAAACAAAATGAAGATATATCAGGCTATGGAGTAAAAAATCCCAAGGAAATACAATAATTTGCATAGGAAAATGATTACAAGAGAAAGGTAGTGTCTCGATCACTATCGTTGTATTTTGGGTTTGGTGGTAATAGCAGAAAGATGACAGTCTGCTAGCGTAAAGCACCATAGGGATGAATTCCATGCCAATTTTGGAAGAAAATTTTAGTGGATATCGGAGACAATGATAGTAGCATATGAGTTTGAATTCCTATCCATTATACACTGATTCTACAACATGAAGAGAAACATACTGTAAAGAAAGAAATGGAAATAACATGCACATGAGGATAGAAATGTACATACTATAATTTTGAAACATACTAGAATTCCTGTAAAATGCATATAACCAGCATCTGGCTATGTATATTAATTCAAAATTATTAAAAACACAATATCCTTCCATGAGGATCATATTTAAAGTGTTTGGGCCCCTAAGACCAACCTCCAAACAGGGCCAAAATCAGTTACAAAATTGGCAAGAAATTCTCAACAAATTATATCATGGCATCCTTCCATGGGTAGTAAAAAATAGAAAATGACGGGAGTAAGTTCTTCCTCTAGACTCAAGAGATGTTATGCCTTCAAAATACTAGCTCACCTGATTACCTCACACTTGTATCTCCAGTCCTTAGAGTAACCTGTGCTTGGATCTACCGTAGTTTTCAATCACCTTCCATTGGTTAGCTGTTGGTGTCTCCAGCTACACCATTTCTTCTTCTAATACTCCAAGTTATAGGTTATCCAAATAAGGAGACATTGGTAACTTTGTGCACAAAGCCTTAAAATCAAATAATAACTCAAATTCCCCAAACAAGTTTTTGATCACGGTCATGCCTGAAAGCGATTGCTGGGATATATCCTCGAATTGTCTGTGATCCTGCCTGCACTCAACCAATTTTTCATAAAATACTCTTTTTGGCACAAAATTGGTCCCTTTTCTTCCCAGAAGAAAGGTATCCCTCTTTGGACCACATGTTTAAACATTGGAACAAAGTCGTCAGCTTGCTCGTGCGTGAAACTCCATTTTACTTCGACCATTTTTAAATGGAGGTATTTGTGAACCAAATTTCTGGCCAATGTGATGACCAGGATCCTGTCCCAGATGTTCCCTCATTTGATGTCTTCATCTATCAAGTTTCTTAGGAAATTGATTGTGCTTTTAGTCGTGTCCAAAGGATTTTTATGCAGGTCTAACTTAGCTACAAGGATGTGCTTTTTGGCCTCCTGTACGGTGTTTTCCTTATCTTGGATAAAATCCAAGTATGGTCATACCTTGTTAGCATATACTATTATCTGGTCCCAAATGAAGTGTTTTTCCCCTATAAGAGCTTCCTGGCCTAAAAATTGTTTTGCCAATTCATTGTTCTTACACTCTAATTCTCTACAATGCTTTTCCACCTTTTTCTTCAATTCTTCTCTGACATTGGCCATGTCCATCAAGTCCTGATTCTTTTTCTTAGGCTAGTGATCTCTATAGCTCTGAGACTTACTTAGGACATGGCATTGGTTTGCAAATATGCACCAGATATTGCAGGTGACCTAATCAAAGACGCTGGATGTTCCTGAGTTTTTTCTTTTATCTCCTTTAACTCCTTTTCCAACTCAAGTTGCTTTTCTTCGAAAGCTCATTTTTCCTTGGCCCAGAGATTTGCATCTTTCTTCCACTGTCCATCCTTCCCTTTTTGTATGAGTAGTTTGGCCTTGCAGTTGATCAACTTAGTGTTCAGGGTCTCCTTCTCCTTTTCAATCTCTATCAGTTCAGCAGTCTGTATAAGCTGAGTAGAAGGGATTTATAGCTTTTTCTTAAACAAATGGATTGTACCTTCCTTTTCCTTCAACAACCTTTGGATGGCGACACCTTTATCTCTTGCGATGTCTACTACAGATAGATCAATCTGGAGCTTCCTGATCTAGGTCTGGTGAGCCTTATTCTCTAGCCTCTCTTTTCAGAGCATCTCCTCAACTCTTTTCTTACCAGCCGTCAATTTTGATATTTGTAAAGCATCTTGGAGCAAATAAGTATAGAGGAAGTCACTTATCCCTTGATGCAAATTAATTATGTCGGTTTTAGGGATTCGTTTTGGGTCTACCTCTAACTTTATCACCTTGTCTCCCATGATCATGACCAAATTCAACATGCCTTTGATTGGGTATCTGACTGTAGCCAAAGAGGTTTTATGACCTCGCAGCTTGTCCACCTCCTCGCACAATCTCGATATTTATTCTAAGGCCCTTTTTCCAGCTTCTATGTATTTCTCCAACAACATGGATTTAGACTTGTATCTGTTTACTACTTCTTTAGGAACACTACTGAAAGTGTATTCTTGAATTGCAAAGGATGTACCTTTAACTTTCACCATTTTATTCTTACCTTTAGCCCGGGTAGTCTGCGTGATTTTACCCGATTCTTCAAATTTTTGCTTCTTGGGTGTCCTGGTTGTCTCCCATTCCTCTACATCCATGTCCTCTAGATATTCTCTTTTATTTTCCCTATGGAACAAGCTGGACAAAGGTGTGATCTGTGTGGATGTGGCTATAATAAAGGAGAGGTCTAGCTAAGGGTATTTTTCCACCAGGGCAGAGGGGGATGACCCTTCGAGAAAATCTTCATTGGAATGAATCTCTCTAGGGTGCTTCATCCAGTTGGCCCTTTCCTCCAACCCTATTGCTTCAATGTGCTTGAATGATTTGATTTTATTTTCTTGCCTTCTAATGGAGATGATGTGATGAGGGTCATACTCAATTGCATCCTTCGCTGCAAACCCTTTCTCTCTGAGAAAAATTTCGACCTTTAGCAAGGCCAAATTTTTTTTAACTATAAAAGGGTCCACCGCCCATGGGAACTTAATGGCTGCATGTTTCCTTAAACTTATAAAATTTTCGTTTTCAATGGTCAACATTTTCCTAATCAATTCTAGTGCAATCAACCTCAACATCAAAATCAGTTGGAGGACATATGGTTGATGAGTAAACCCATAAATTCTAATTACTGTGTTATTTTATAGAGAGAAACCAATCCCCAATTCTTCTTTCAGGAGATGATTTCAGCATGCTTTTCATTTCTTGTAGTACTCTTGACAGCCTCTCTTTCAAGAGGACCTCATATACTCGATCCATGAGGGAATTCATAAACTTCTAGTAGTCCCTGTGCATGTCCATCATCAAAACCATTTCCGAGAGCTACATGTCATTATCATTAAAACTCAAAAACATCTTCATAAGAAAAGACTGGAACCTGAAGGTTTTAGACTGACCAAAATTACTCAGCTCAACATTTATATTTCTGGCTAAGAACTCATCAAATTGTAGGCATACAAGTGGTGAATACTGACTTGGTATTCCAGATATCGTTAGACCAGTACTGAAAGTAAAAATCAGGATCAATAAAGGTTCAGTGATGAATAGGTTTGATTCCATGCCTAAGAACTAGATTTCTAGGGTTATTATAGAATGAGTTTCTTCAATAAATTGGTCAAAATCAATGGGGAACTAGGTTTCTGATAATTGGCTTTTTAGTTTCAGACAGGCTCGGAGGAAAACATCCTTTTGTTCATCTGAGCCCTGCTGAAAGGAGCAGATTATATCTACTTCATTATATTCACTGGACATTTGGGTAAAGTTGGAAGGGATTAATAGGGTTTTTCAGACGTTGAGTGAATTAACAAGACACAACAATCTAGCCCTAGACACATCCATGATAACACCTTCGGACAGGGAATAATTGCTAACGCACCATTTTATCAATTTGGGAAAACCAAGGTTTTTTTCAATATAAAAGTAAAAGGAAAAGGACCTGAACACTCCATGAGTGTCTATTATCTGTGATTGGAAAGACTTCATCTTAGCTTGAGTGGCTTCTATACTATCATTGAGCATGATAGTATTGAAGACCTCAAAGTCTTTGTGTGCTAGGGATTCTTCAACCTCCTAGACCTCGAGGTTTTGAGTCCTTGACTCCTCTAATTCTGCCATGAGAAAATAGCTTAATACAGGGAAAACATACCAGGGTGGTTGACATCTTAATTCAAAGGCTTCTCCAAGGTGGTGTGCTCTGCACAGTCTAAAACCCTCACTTCCCGATGCTACAGAATGATAACTTGTTTGGATCCACATGCCGAATATTATATTACTTTACTTTCTTATCTAACCATGCATATTTTCTTGTCGGATGCAATCGTAGCTGTGAATCTGGGACCTAAAATCTATAATGGCATGATCCCTACCATCGAATTTTTGTATGACCATGTTCCACTTTCCCAATCCTCGTGCACCTTCATTCCATGGGATACAACCTTCATCGTTTATTACAGGCCTTCCTACTGTCTTATCATCCCATGTGGAGATTTTTATTGGATTTCTCCTTTTCTAGCCAATATTTCCTTTCAATCACTTAATATTGGCAAAACGACCCTCCACCGTAGATTTGACTTTGCATTGATCTCCACCATCGGACATATCTACCACTTTAACGCATTTCATGAACTTTGGATTGCTATTTCCATAGTGCACTTTATATCAGAGGAATCTATCTCCACCGTCGATCTAGTATTTCTGTGATCTCAGCCATTTCAAATCACTGTGGTTTAACTCATTTCACCGATTTCGAAAGGACCTCTTTGATATGCATTTCAAACTCACGAAATGCAATCTACCGTTGATCTTCGTCGATATTCCATCACGAACGTCAAAAGAATTTCCACCTTCATTGCTCTATTTGGCAGGTCTTGATCCTCTCTTCCATGCATGACCAATCATGACTGGGCTCATGAACAACTATGAGTGTCGAGATCGCTTCCACTTGATAAATCGTGACTAGTGCTGGTCTCTTTGTCACCATAAACCTTCTGGTTTCCCTTATGGATATTTTCCTTTGGCTTCAGGGCCTATCATGTCTCTCTCAAGGCTTCTCATATTAACAATTTTGTAGGCCTATCCCCCTTACTTACGGGTCAAAAACCTTTTTTTCTACTCATCCCAAATTGGGCGCTAACACCTTACTAGCTAAAATTACAAGAACTAGTCTTCCGGAGTCCATATTTGCAATTGGTGAAAAGGTTTCTGTGTAATCAACATCATGGATGTGAGATTATCCCTTAGCAAATAATATTTCCTTATTCTTCACATCTGAACCATCAACAACAATTTTGGTTCAGAAGACCCACTTGCATTGGACAAGCTTCCTCTTGGGAGGAAGGGGAACCAATTCCCATGTCTCATTCTCTTAGAGAGAATGAAACTCTTCTTTGATTGTTGTTTTCCATCTTGGGTCATTAAAATATTTCTGATATGTCTAAGGATCATATCCAATGAGCATATAACAGTGCTCAGCAAGAGCACTATCACTTTCAAAGGAAGCATTACTAGTTTGTGATTTAGTCTGGCTAGGCTCGTGGGGATTTTCTACCAATTCCCCTGCATCTTGAATGATTTTTTCATCCCACTTGGGCCTTTATGGTGAATCATATACAAAATTATCATATTCATCCATATTTATATCAAACATATCAGAAAAAAGAGAACATGTATCATCACTTACATCTTTGAATGGTTGAGGAGACGAGCATTCCCCCGGTGCAAAGCTCAAAATATGGAATTGGCTCTTCTTCGAATTTCACACTTCTTTCAACAAATGTCTTAAGTTTGAAAGTGTCAAAGAGTTTGTATCCTCTATTTTCCTCACCATACCCAACCATAATGCACTCCTTTCTTTGTGGCTGCAAGGCCTTCCTCTTTTCAGAAGGGATTCTAGCCCATGCTCTAAAGCAATCAGCTTCAAAACATGAGCTCAATAATTAAATAATAATTTATGATATATATTGAAGATGATTTATAATTATGAATGGCACTCACATTTATAGGCTTGATTGTATAAAATGAAAGGTTACACCCTTTCAGATAATAGTTAACTAATTTACTTAATATTTATTTAATATTCATTACATTGCCACACCCTTTAAGGGAGCTTTGTCCTCAAAGTTGTGTTACAGAAAGATGTAGTTGTCAGAATTGTTCGGATTCCCATGTTGTATCCTCTTCTAGGAGGTTTTTCCATTTTATAAGGTACTCTTTAATTACTCCTGTCCTTAATCTTCTTTCTCTGGTAATCATGATATATTCTTGTTCAAAAATAATTCTTCCTTCATCATCTAACATGGGAAGTAGTGTTTGTGCTTGCTAGTGTTGACCTATGATCCTTTTTAAGCATGAAACATGGAATACATTGTGTACATGACTTGATTTCGGTAGCTCCAATGCATATGCCACATGGCTGATCTTCTTATTGATTTGATATGGGCCATAAAATCGAAGAGCTAATTTATTATTTCCACCCCTTTTTAGTGACAATTGTTTATAGGGTTGTAATTGTACAAATACCCAATCTCCAACTTTGAATTCTCATTTTATTCGATTTTGATGTGCTTGCTGCTTCATTCTATTCCTTACGGTGTTTATATTCTCTTTAAGTATTTGTACAACCTTTTTATTTTCTTCTAAATGGTATTTACTGAGGCAACCCTTGCTTGGTTGGTAATGATAGCCTTCCATTTTGGGGCTGCATATCCATAGAGGGATTGAAATGGTGTCATTTTGCTGATGTGTGATAAGTATAATTATGCCACCATTCTACGAGATGTAACCATTGAACCCATTTATTTTTCTTATTAGTTACGAAGCAATGAAGGTAGGTCTCTAAGCATTTGTTGACGAATTCGGTTTGACCATCTGTCTGAGGATGATAAGATGAGATCATGTTAAGTGTCTTTCCAATTTGCTTGTAGAATTATCTCCAAAAATTACCTTTAAACTTGGCATCCCTATCACTCACGATAATCTTGGGAAAACCATTCAACTTGTAGATGTTTTTACAAAAATCTTCTGCAATTTCTTTTACATAATTAGTTCTCTTTACTCCTATAAAATGCTCGTATTCGGTTAACCTATCTACAACTACTAGTATTTTGTCTTTCCTGTCTGATATGGATAGACCTTCAATGAAATCCATATAAATTTCGTCACACTTCTGGTTTGGAATATGCAATGGATGGAGTAACCTGGGGCTTGAGATATTCTCTCCTTTATTTCTATGGCAAGTGTCTCACTTTACAACATACTTGTGAATGTCAACATTCATACCCTTCCAGAAGAATGATTTCCTTACATTATAGTAGGTTTTATAAAGTCCTACATGTCCCACAATGGGGTATTCATGTGATTCTTTACATACCATGGTTTTAAACTTAGAGTTTGTACTTAAGTAGATTTGTCCTTTGTACCATAAGAGGTCATTCTTCCATTCAAATTTTTGATACTGGCTTATGTTTTCAATTATGGAGAAAACCTATGCATTCTTGGCATATTCGGTTTGGATTTCGTCCAAAAATTCTAGGATTACCATTGATACGGCATAAACTTGTACCTCTTCATCTTTCCTTGATAGGGCATCAGCTACTACATTGTCCTTCCCTTTTTTATGTAAAATGTCCATATCGAAGGTAGAGATCTTTTCGATCCACTTTTGTTGTTCAGTAGTTAACATCTTTTGCTGTAATAAGTGTTGTAGACTATTATGGTCTATTAGAATTGTAGGTATACTGTAGGGATTCTCTGTTGTTTAATTTCCTGCTTTCAAAAGAAATTGGATGACCTTCTTGCATTAGCACGGCTCCTATCTCAAACCCTGAAGAATCACATTCAATTACAAATGGTTTTGAAAAATCAGGTGTTGCCAAAATGGGAGTTGAAGACATAATTTGTTTCAATGTTTAAAATCATTTTCTTGCTTCATCATCCCATAGAAAGGAATTCCTTTTTAGGAGATTTGTTAGCGGAGCAGTGACATGTGCATAGTTTTTTATGAATCTTCGATAGTAGCCTGTTAATACAAAAAATCCTCATAATTTTGAAACATTCTTGGGTTGGGGCCACTCCTTCATTGATTGGATCTTTCTTAGGTCCACCTTGACTCCTTCCTTTGATATTATCTGACCGAGATATTCTACTTCTTGCTTCCCAAACATGCATTTTGACTTCTTTGCATAGAATTGGCTTTCCTTCAAAAGAGATAGAACCTTTTCTAGTTGCTTCAAATGTTCTTCCCACGTCTTTCTAGATATAAGGATGTCATCGAAGAATACTAACACAAATTTCCTTAAGTAGGGATGAAATAATTCATTCATAGTTGCTTAGAATGTGGCAGAGGCATCAGTTAACCCAAAAGGAATTACTTTGAATTCATAATGTCCTTCATGAGTTTGGAAAGCAGTCTTTGCAATATCTTCTAATCAGACCGTGATTTGATAGTACCCTGACCATAAATCAAGTTTCGAAAAATACTTTGCGTCATGAAGTTCATCCATCATATCATCAATGAAGGGAATTGGAAACTTGTTTTTAATCGTTATTTTGTTTAATCCTCGATAATCAATGCATAGCCTAGATGATCTGTCCTTATTTCGTACTAACACGACTGGAGCTACATATGGGCTTCTACTCTTGGTGATGACACCACACTTCAACAAGTCTTGGACTAACCTTTCTATTTCTGTTTTGTGATGGTGGGGATACTGATAAGGTTTAACCTTGATAGGGTTTTCCCCTAATTTAACCTCGATTATGTGTTCTATACTTCTTTCGGGTGGTAGCTGCATCGGTAAGTCTTCAAATATTTGTTTATGTCTCTGGAGTAATTTTTGGATTTTTTCTTTGAGCTTGTTCTATTCACATTCTTGTCTTTCCATTTGATGGCATTGGATCACATATTCTGATGCTCCTTTTCAAATGAGCTTCTCCATCTGTTGAGATGAAACTACTTATGTGTTTGGTGGTTGGAAACCATGTAGTTTATAATTTTTTCCTTGACATTTAAACTTGATAAAGTGTTTTTGATGATTAGCAGAATATGTTCCCAATGTTTGTAACCATTGGACTCCTAGAACGATATCCACTCCACCTAACGATAATGTGTATAGTTTTGATTCCAAGTTGAAATCCTAAATTTGGAGTTTCACTTTGTGACATTTTTCGACTTTTTCGATTTTCTTTCCATCTGCGACCATCACTTTCATGTCCGGAACTGGATATACAAACAATTTGAGTTTTTTTATGACTCTTATATCAAGAAAGTTGTGAGTGTTTCCAGTGTCCACTAGCACTGTAACATTTTCATTTTTTATATGTCCTTTTAACTTGAGATTCTGTGGTTGACTAATGCCTGTCATGGCTGCTAGGGGATTTTGGGGGTCTCATCACTTCTAGATGCCATATTTACGGTCGCCTTCTCTTCTTCTTCTTCTTCTTCTTCTTCTTCTTCTTCTTCTTCTTATCTACTTCACAAGTATATAATTTATTTGAGCTGTACTCGGGGCGACACCTATGTTTAGGATTCCATCTGTCTCCACATCGTCGACATTTTCCTTCCCTCATCCTTTGATTTTCTAGTTTATTCCTGTCATCCCTTCTAGGTGGGGGAATGTATTTGCTTGTATTGGCCTATGGAATCGTCTCGATGTTTCTCTATGAATATGACTTCCCTTTGTATGTTTGGAAGTTGTCAAACTTAGCCTCGGCTTCTTTTGCTTTTCGTCTTGTTGCTTCAACATTTTCTATGTCATGCATTTTTAACTCTTTTTGTATGTAAGGCTTTAGTCCTCCCACGTAAGTTTCTAGTCGTTGTTTGTCTGTTAACCCAAATACTTTGGTAAGAAGTGATTCCCATTGGTGTGTGAATTCTTTGACGTTTCCTTTTTGCTGTAACCTAGTAAGCTTCGAGAAAAGTTCATCTTCATTGATTCCTTGAAACCTTTTGAGGAAATCATTTTTGAACAAATTCAATGTGTATGTGAAGTTTTCACCCTTCCACCACATATACCACTTATAGGCATGGTTTTCAAGATGCATAGATGCATACTTCACCTTTTCTATATCTGTTGTGATGTTATAGATATCAAAGTATTCTTCTTCTTTATTTAACCACGCTACACATTGTTCGTCATTTCCATTGAACTTTGACATTTCTATTTTTGCTTTGGGGGGATACACTACCTAACGTTGATTCCATCTTGTCTTGTTGCATGGTGGTGATCCTGAATTGCTAGGTAAAGTACACGACATATCTGAATCATCTTTTTGTTTGTGGTGATCTTATGTCCTTTTCTTGTCTGTCATCCCCATGAGAGTATTTAGCTTGTCGTTTAGTTGGTATTTTTTTTCCTTCATCCCGTCCAATTTGTCATCTAGCCTTCTATCTAACACTGAAATGACTTCCTCTCTGATTTCATTTTTTAGCTTTGTATTGCAATTTTTTATTTCTTCCTTTAAATCTTCTTGACTCTTACTAATGTGATCATTGAAATCCTTCTCCATTTTTTTAATTTGTGCTTTTAACTCTGTCATCATGCTTCTGAGGTGTGGTGGTGAATAATTAGACCCAATTTTGGCTTAGTAGGATGAATTTTTGAATAATAATATATTAACTAATTAATTAATTAATATTATTCTTATTATATTTTTTTATATAAACTATATAATAATTTGTATATAGTTTTTTTTAAATAAATATTGTAATAATAGTATTTTTTATTATATAATATTTAATTTTTATATAGTTTATAAAAAAAATATTGAAATAATAATCTTATTATTATATAATATTATTTTAAAATTGGTTTTGTGTTTTTTTCTTGTTTGCAGGTCGTGGAGGTAGATGGGACGATGGTGTGTGGAGGCAACACCGGGGAAGAAAAGGGTGTGGAGTGGATGATGTGGTGTGGAGGAGGGAAAATGTATGGAGGAAGTGGCATGAAGATGGAGGTGCGCGGTGGAAGGGTATGGCGGTTGGGAAGTCAAGCAGCATGGAAGATTCGTGGAGGGTGATGGAAGGCGTGAAGGTGGAGGAGGGGTCAACGTGGAGTATGTTGGTAGAGAATGCGTAGAAGGGTGGGTCGGAGGATGCGCAGAAGGGTGAGTGGGAGAATGCACAAAAGGGGGGAGCGGCAAGGAAGGAAAAGGGTGAGGATGGGGGTGAAACGTGGAGGAAGAAGGGGGGCAAGGATACAATACGTAGAGGAGTGCGAGGTGGAGATCAAGCATGACAGGAAGACGGATGCGAGATGAATTTTAGATGCATGAGAGGAAGGATGGTTGCTTGAGAGGAAGGTTTGTTGCTCTGATACCAAATGAAGCAATCATCTTCAGGACACGAGATCCATAATTAAATAATAATTTATGATATATATTGAAGATGATTGATATTTACAAATGGAACTTGTCTTTATAGGCTTGAGTGTATAAAACAAAAGGTTACACCCTTTCTGATAATAGTTAACTAATTTACTTAATTATTTAATATTCGTTACATGCTCTAGTTCCAAAAATCCTGAAATTTGAGACATTTGGTTTATGTCCAAACCATGCCTCGTAGGGAGTCTTTCCTTTTAATGATTTGTGAAAGGATCTATTTTGTATGTGTGCAGCACAACTAATGGCCTCATCCCATAGCTTGGGAGTTAGACCCCTTGCTTCAATCATGCAAGTGGCCATCTCCTTGAGAGATCTATTCTTCCTCTCTGCCACACAATTTTGTTGTGGTGTGTAGGGAGTTAAGTGTTGCATTTTGATTCCACACTACTCACAAGGGTGCTTTAGGTTATTGTTTACATACTCCTTCCCATTATCAGTCCTAAGGACCTTAATCTTATTCCCACTCTAATTTTCTACCAATGCCTTCCAAATATTCAATTGTTCAAAAAAATTAGATTTTAATTTGAGGAAGAATACCCATCAGAATCTTGAGTAATCATCTGTAAATGAAAGTACATACCTTGATCCACCATATGATAGTGTGTAGCATACCAAACCAAGTGGTTGTGTGGTTCTCCTTTCCATCCCCTTCTCATAGCTTCACTCTGGATGCTTCCCAACTACACACCCAATGCATGCTCCATTTGATGATTTGATTTGTGGAATTCCTTCCACCATATCATCTCTATGTAGTGCTTGGAGATATTTGTAATTCATGTGACCAAAGCTCTCATGCCATAGCTTGGAAAACTCATTGACATGTGATAGAAGTTCTTGGTCATTGGAAGTGGGGAGGAAGTTTGGAAACTTGTACATCATCTCATGATGATCTACATACCCAATTGCAATGACTTGGTTTGATGAGATTTCTGCAATATCTAACATGTCTGGAGTGAAGGTCACTCTCTTTTCCTCTTCTGTATGAGTCATTTGATAGAATGCCAACAAATATTTTGCAAGGTATGGTACATACAACACATCACTGAATAAACCATGCTCTAATTCAATCCTACCAATCCCTTTGGTCTGGATTTCTAAATCATCCCCCATTCTAACTACTGGTCCAGCATTTGAATGCATGGAGGAGAAGAAATATATTGTGGCTACCATGTGCCTAGAATATCCAGAATCAATGAAAAAATATGAAGAGTTAGAGGTACCTACTGCCAAAGTATGGCATTTCTCCTTGCCATATGAAGTGGAACTACCATCCGTCTTCCTTATGCTGTCAGGGACTAGAATCCTGTTCTTATCCATTAGCTACACCATCTGGTCAATGATTTTTTTCACGCATGAGCTCTCTGGATTCCGTCCCTTGTGGAAATAGGTGCATTTTGTATTCTATTTTCCTCTTATACCCTTCTCCTTGTGAGGATTTGAACCCCTTTCAATGGATTTGGATTTTTTCTGGTTTCTTCTTCTCTAGTAGCTCCGAATTTTTTTCTTTGGGCTTCCCCTTTGAAGCATTCGAAACTCCCATTTCCAAGGCTTGATCCTTAGCCTTTACAATGCCCATTTGGACTGGTTTTTCTTCCTCCTAAGTGAGTGACTCCATGAGTCTAGCCAGACTTGGCATACACCAATTTCAAAGTGTAATCTTGCCAGCATGAAATGTGTTGAGAAATACTGAGAACTCTAGCCCCAAATTCAAAAGGATTGACAAAATCAATTGGTCCTCTTTCTTCTCGGATGCCACATTGTTTCAGCTGCAACACAAGTGACTTAAACTTGGTGAAGAAGTACTGGATTATGTCAGAGTGTGTTGGGATCAGGCTACTGAGATCGTTCTCAAGCTGGTGTCCATGTAGTTCATCATTTCTCTCAAACAATGTCTCTAGTTTCATGTTGGGGCGCATACTCCATGTTAGGTAACTCCGCGGTTAATTTGTAAGCGGAGCTTTGGGTCAAAATAGTCTTAGGGGTGTCAGGGTAAGTCAAAACCCTCTCTTTTTGTAATAAACCCATGGTTTAAATTCAGTGTTTAGGGTTTTGTGGGTGCCCATGGTTTAAGACCAGGGTTTTTGTAAAGCTGCACAGTATAAATAAGCGCTTATGGAAAATGGATAGGTTAGGCTTTTTGATGTAAGAAAGATAAGGTGAAGTAAGGTTGGTTTTTGGCAAGGAAAGGACAAGTCCCAGCTGTGTGCGTGGACGACCTCTGCAGCTGTGTGCGCAGAGGGTTTTTGTAAGAAAGTAAGAAAGGTCTGCAGCTGTGTGCGTAGAAGCCTGCTGCTGTGTGCGCGGCTGTTAAAAGCTGAAGGAATCTGCAGCTGAGTGCGCAGATAAACTGTGGTTTTGAGGAAAGAGGAATAGAACGCAGTTTGTGGACGTATCCCCTACACTGGGGGTGAACCACGTTATATTTGGTGTTGTGGTTTTGTTGTGTGTGTCCTGTTTCTGTCATTTTCATGCATTAAACTGAATATATCTGATAATATAAGATCTCTGCTAATACTAAGCTTCGCTGTGAATTCCCTGTAGTGGGTTATGCAAGTTTGGTTTGTTTATTATGCTGTGAAGTTATATGTGAATGAATGATAAGTTAACAAGAAGTTGATTAATAATTGTTTAGAAAGGCTAAGGTACAGTAATACCCCTCTCTGCATGCAGAAACCTGATTCTGCGGCACCCCATTGCTGTTTCGGGTGAGACTGCAACCTGCGCGTAGGTTGTTGCCAAAAGGGCCAACACAGTGGGTCTTTTGTTGGTGCAACGTATGAAGCGTTAACCCGGGTCTGCCCCTGTGCCCAACAAATTGGTTCCGTTTCCGGTTGAACTCAGTAATTGCTCACGAGGGGTTTACTTTGTACCACAAGGGCTATGATCTGGAGGCCCTCGGTACCGGACGTCAGTGATTGGTTCGCTGCGACCTGTCTGCAATTTGCGCAGCAAGAAAATATGAATCCGAGTCGAAGCGCAAGTGACTTTTTACAACGGTATGTT